>CAKNXH010054508.1:0-52935 GCA_932178445.1 Andricus quercusramuli
GTTGAACAAACATTAAGTGAGACTTTTAAGCCCATTGTTAATCCACTCGAGAAAATTGTTGGTGGTCTCAAGAATATGAAAGAAAAAAAACTTGAGCCAATCAAAAGTAAAGAAGAAGAAGGGGAAGCAAAAAGTAAAGTAGAAGAAAGTATTGATGATGATGATGATTTGTCATATAAATCAATTAATGACGAGGAAGAAGCAGACGAGACTGAATATCCCAGTAACATGGAGTTATCAGCTCGTAGTGAAGAGGAAAATAACTCAGAAACGCCTACATCTTCATGGATTGTTGATGATGATGCAAACAAGTATCTCATATTGTTGGGTGAAAGAAGCAGAGAACTCGATAATGTGTATGGAGTGAGAAAATTAACGAGAGATAGATTAAGGATTGGAGATTCTCCGATAAGTTTCAGTCAGAACTATATTCATGTGGGTAATTTGAATTTTCCCAAAAGTAAAGGCTTGCTTGAACTTTTATTTAAAAAAGTTCCCGAAGAGTCCTCTATAACCCCCAATGATCATGAAAATTATAGGCAAATTATCATTGCAACAAACGCGTATAAAAAGAATTATAAACCAGATGGCGAAATTCGTGACAATCAATCAATATAAAAATTTTATAAAGAAATTAATTCCCACATCTCCATAAAAAAATAGAAATAGGCGAAGTAAAAGCCGAAAATCATTATCAGGTAAAGGTATGATCCCGCAACACATGATTGCTAGACAGGGTAGTCTGATGGACTACATTTACTGGGATGACCCGAATGAATTGGTAGATCGACTACGCTTACTGCTAGCGTCTCAAGCAGCTGGAAATCCAAGTCACACAAACGAAATTATATCAATTATTGAAGAGCTGCGAGAAGCTGGATTTATATATTAATGAGTGTTTTGCCCAGATTTTAATCATTTACAAGATGAGCATCGATGTATTCGGGCGTCATTCCAAGCGAGCAGGGAGTACAAGTCGTGGTCCTCCTAGAATTGGCTTCAAAGTCACATCTGAAGGAGATTATAACATGAATAATAAAAGGCTGTGTAAAGTGGCTGATGCACAAGAGCAGAATGATGCTGTTAATCTGAATATGATGCAACATATGATACAGCGTGAACTTCAGACTATCTACGATGTTATAGCTTCCTGGCGAACTGAAGTAGTCAATAATAATATGATGATTGAGACTTTGGAAAATTCCACAGAAAAACTTTTCAAAAATGCGAAAATTGATGCTGAATCAATTCAAAAACTGGTGTATCGAAATTCAGAGCTCATTAGTCAAGTAGACAACAGACTGAATGCACTCAAAAATGGACGTTAGAAGCAGCAGTTGGTGAAGGAGCAGCACAAGCCAGCTAGAAGGAATTACCAACGTCGACATTTTGACATCCGTGGAATTGATGAGACCTGGCAAGCTGATCTTGTTGAAATGCAACCGTACGAGAGAGTAAACAAAGGATACAAGTACATCTTAACTGTAATTGACATATTTTCAAAATTTGCTTGGGCTGTTCCCGTTAAATCCAAGAAGGGTGATGATGTAGCTGCAGCCATGAAATCTGTACTTGATAAAGGACGCGTACCAAAAAATTTACATGTTGATAGAGGTGAAGAATTTTACAACTCGCATTTTGAGAAGCTTATGAAGCGATATAAGATAAATTTGTACTCGACATTTAGCAATTTAAAAGCATCAATATGCGAGCGATTTAATCGTACCTTGAAAAATAAAATGTGGATGCAATTTAGCTTGCAGGGTAATTATAAGTGGATAGATATTTTGAAAGATTTAATGTTTTCTTACAACGATACCAAACATCAGACTATTAGAATGAAACCAAAAGATGTTACTAATCAAACTGAGAAAAAATTTTTGTTCAATGTATACACAAATTTTAATGTGAAACAAGCAGTTGAGAAAGCTAAATTTAAAGTTGGAGATAAAGTTCGTATAAGTAAATTTAAGCATGTTTTTGAGAAAGGCTACACACCGTATTGGACAACTGAAATATTTACCATAAGTCATGTTAAGAATACTAAACCAGTGACGTATATGCTTAAAGATTATCGAGATAAAGGTATTGCAGGTACTTTTTATGAACAGGAACTTGGCAAAGTTAGACATCCAGACATTTATCTTGTGGAAAAAGTACTGAAAAAACGTGGAAATGAGCTGTTTGTAAAATGGTTAGGGTTTGACGACTCTCACAATAGTTGGATAGATAAGTCTAGTTTGTAAGTATCTTTGTATTAATATTAAGGTTTTTCTGAATAAAATTGTTTATTCTCAAACATATATCTTTTTACTTACTCATCTATCTACCCTTAATCTATTAAATGAAAAAGGCGAATTTGGATTAAATTATACTTTTATTCAAATTCTCATACTAATAAAATACATGACAAGTTTTAATGTACAAAAGTACCGTTCACACGTCTGAGTTCTGGTAATTTCTCAATCACTTCTTCACACACATTTTGATTGTAAAAAGTAATCATTTCAAGAATCAGAATTTCAAATCGTATGAGATTATTAAATATAAGTTTTTTCATTGCCTTATCTTTTAAACTTGCATAATTTTTTTGTATATAAGATTTTACACTTTTCACACAAGGCGATTTCACATTGCACCAAACACCTTCAGCGATGGTTTCAATGATGACATCCTTTGTGCGTTGAAACGGCATAAGACTCTGCTCCAGAAGATACCGGTCGATACAAACACTGACTTCCTAGAGAACAGCAAACGTTGTTTCTTGTAGTAAAAACGGATAATATTTTCGAGTATCTTGAATTTGCTCCAAAGCCACTATATAATCTCGAAAAGATGTAGTCATATGTATATGGAAATTTCCACAGTCTTGGCCATCAAAGAACAGTGAAATGAGTTTGAAGTAACTTTTAAATAATTTCCAGTCTTCAGGATTCAAGGTTATACTTGCACATGGATGACTGGCTAACAGTTTCACAGATGAGGCGAGATTTCCGTCTTTTTTAAAATCAGCACCAATGATAATTTGCTTTGTGAATGATGAATTCAGATTGTATGTAGTTGCATGTAACATTTGATTTCGAGGCGTATGAGGCATGATGATGATGATGTTGATTGCTTTCAGATACTGAGTGATAGTTCAAGACTCTTAACTTTATATATTTTTCTTTACAAATTCGACGGAATTGTAGCATCCAACCAAATACCGCATGCAGAGATCACCACCTTCACCAGACTTTTGCATTCCCAACAGCAGATTTTCATCTTCACTCAGCAGATTGGTCATCCTCGCTGGTAGAAAAAGGGTGAATTTGTCTTCTACCGTGACAATGAATCGCACTCCAAACTGTGTTGTGACTTTCCTGATGCTTGTAATTTCATAGTCTTTGTTCAGCTCTAGGTCCTTGAGCTTCTTCGTTGGAAGGAAATTGTTATTGATGGCAACTTTATTTAGTTTGGAGTAATCCATTTTTTTTCACCGTTTCACTTTTTGAAATATTCAAAGTACTAAAGTTTCTCGTTAAAGTTTGTGAATCTATTCGGACTTGTATTACTTGTTTTAGTTCTCGAATCCTCTGTAGGAATACGTTTACACGATTTTTCAGCTCTTGTCGCTTTTCTTCTTCTTCACAATCTGACATCTGACAATAAACTGATGAAAGAGAAGATCTGGCCTCCTTTTATAGGCGCTTACTCCCTCTATCAAATTGCAGAAGACTTTTGCATTATATGATGCAAAAATGTTCTAGAACGTTCTACACCGTAATCGACACGTTCGGGATATAATTATTGTAACGCAAAATGTGGTGCATCATTACAATACCCTTGAAGCTGCTGACGGAAGAAATACTTTCCAGAAATTGCGTAGTATATTTTTGATGATGCCATCAAGAATATTCTAGAACGTTTTATCTGTGAGGAAGCAATGAATCATCCTTGTTTTTCTCGTTATAACCTTGAAAGTATTGCCAGAACGTTCTACATTATAATCAACACGTTCGGAATATATATTTTTGCAGCGCAAAATCTAATGTGTCAACACAATAACCTTGGAAGGTGTTGACGAAAGAAATTTTTTCCAGAAAGCAATAAATCATCCTTGTTTTTCTCGTAATAAACTTGAACGTGTCTTGACATGAATTCGGCTCGTACAATTGTGCAATATTCTGTGACGTCATCATGAGCTTCGAGAATGTTCCAGAAGATGAGCACGGTGAATCTGGTAATACACTGGAAATTTGTTCGCAGCTCGCACCTCATATAGCCGAGGATTATTATTATGAAGGTTAATACCTAAGCACAAAACGTTTTTGCGATGTAACTTCAAGGGCAAATGAAAAAAAATGTAACCTTGAAGCTATTTTACGTAAAATTCAAAATGCGTTTTATATTCATGAATTCCGTTCGTACAATTCTCAAAAACTGGAGTAGCTACCGGATGCAACCTGATCCGTGAGAATAAATCAAATTCATATGGACGAAAACAGGATGTCACATCAAATTTCACATACATACACACTTGCATATTTGCGCCTTAAATATGACTGTTTTATCTATAAGGAAGCAATAGATCATTCTTGAACCTGTTTACATCAATTCGGCTCTGACAATTGCGAAATATTCTGTGACGTCATCATGAATTTTGAGAATTTTCCAGAAGCTCCAGGATCCCTCGAGAATGTTCTAGAAGCTAAGCAGCACGGTGTCCATGCCAGCCTCACACGGATACACACGGACACACACACACACCGATACTCACTAATACTAATTGATCCAGAACTCCCCCTGTATATCTACTTTTAGGGTTTTATAGCCCCCCCCCACGGCAATTTTTTTTCCAAAAAATTTCTTCCAACAAATTTTTTTTTTCAAAATTTTTTTTTTCATTAAATTTTTTTTTTCAAATTTTTTTTCACAAATTTTTTTTTTACAACAATTTTTTTTCAAAATTTTTTTTTCACCAAATTTTTTTTCAGCAATTTTTTTCATAAAAATTTTTTTCCAAACATTTTTTTACACAAAATTTTTTCACACACCTTTTTTCAGAACATTTTTTTTCAAACATTTATTTTGTCAAATTTTTTTTCCATTTTTTTTCAAAAACTCCACTCTATGCAATATAAAATTAGTTTTATTCGTTACCACCTCCTAACAACTTTTTCGGACGGGTTTGAAAAAAAGAGCGTGTGATACACGTGGGCCTATAGGCGTGTGATTGCATCATTCGCCTGCGGCTTATGTTGCAAAATTCACATGCTTGTTTTCAAGGAGGGTAGGACAAAAAGTATAGTGTGTATCAAGGGCGTACAGCTATTTTGCCTCCTTTACGCCCTTGATACACAATGTACTATTATAGATACATTAAAAATGTTCTTAAATAACAATAAAAATCAAAATAATCACATCATTGTTGGCGATTTTAATATAAATATACAACAACATGATCATATCAATTAGGAATTTCTGAGTATCCTACTAGAACATGAGTATATGCCTTATTTTCAAGCCATTACAAAACCATCTCTAAATAATCCAAACATTGGTACTTGTATAGATAATATTTTCGTCAAAAGTAATATTTCAGAAGTTAATTCTTATAAAATCAACAATACATTTACGGATCATTATCCACTCCTTTTAAAAATTAACGTAAATAACACAACACAAGCTAAAGAACAAAATGTTTCAATAACTATTAACTATAAAAAGTTAGTTGACTTGGCTAGTAAAAATGACTGGCAAAAAATATTATCAATACAAGATCCAAACAACGCAACGGATACTTTGATAGAAGATATTAAGAGAATCGTAGCATACTCTACAATTAGAAATAAGTATTGTAAAAATAAAAATAAAATCCGGCATAACTGAGTAACAACTGGTATCATGATCTCTTGTGATAAAAAAGAATCTGTATATAATATATGTAGATTAGATCCTAACAATTTGATATTAAAAAATGAGTACAAAAATTATACAAAAATTCTAAAAAAGGTAATTAAAAATGCAAAAATCATCTTTGATAAAATCAAAGTAGAACAAATTATTTTAAAAAATTACAATAAATTATTATGGAAATATATTAATGAGAAAATAAATAATAAAAGTAATAAGAAAAAAGATAACATAGATTATATAAAAGTTAATAACAGAAAATTTTCTGATCCAGAAAATATAGCTATACACTTTAATACCTTTTTTTGTAATATTGGACCTGAATTAGCAAATAAAATTAGTTCTCCTGAAAACAACAAGTATGAATTATCAAATCCTAACTATAAAAGCATATTTTTAACGCCAACGAGCCATGTAGAAATACATGCCACTATAATGCAGTTGAAAGATAAAACTGGCGGAGTAGATGGTATTAAGGTTAAAATGTTAAAAAGTATAGCACCTTACATAACAATTCCTCTTGAGTACATTTTTAATAACTGCATTGAAAATTCTATCTGGCCAGATGCACTTAAAACTGCAGAAATTGTCCAAATCTATAAAAGTGGGAACAAACGTCTGACCACTAACTATAGGCCTATATCGTTAATTTCAAATTTAGCAAAGATTCTAGAAAAAATTATACATGAGTAGATAAGTAAGGCCGGTTCTGGCCCGATTAGTATTAGTGCGTGTCTGTGTGAGGTAGCCTGTGTGCGTGTGTTCGTGTGAGGTTGACCTCTAGATCGTTCTAGAACATTCTGGAGGGTCCTGGTGACGTCATAATAATAATAATAATAATAGAACAGATTCAAGGTTGTTTCTTATCTAAGGCATGCCACGTAAATACTTTCACTGTGTGAGGTAAGCCTGTGTGCGTGTGTTTGTGTGAGACTGGCATGGAGGCCGTGTTGCTCAGCTTTTAGAACATTCTCGAGGGATTCTGAAGCTTCTAGAACATTCTACAGCTCATGATGACGTCACAGTAATATTGCGCAATTGTGCCAGCTAAATTTATACAAACAGCTTCAAGGTTATTTCTTATCTGAAGAATGTTGCGTAAATACTTTCAAGGTTATATTTTGCATTTTTCCTGGCAATTTCTACTGCGCCATGTAATTATTGCAAGAAAAATAAGGATGATTCATCGCTTCTGGTGTACAGATGAAATTTGATACGCAGTTCAAGATTATTTCTTATCTGAGGAATGTCACGTAAATACATTCAAGGTTATATTTTGCATTGTCCTGGCAATTTCTACTGCGCCATATAGTTATTGCAAGAAAAACAAGGATGATTCATTGCTTCTGGTGTATTGACAAGAATTGAAAAGTCGTGTAAACTTATTTCTGCAGAACATTTGAGAACTGAAACAAGTGATACAAGTGCGAATTGATTTACAAACTTTAACGAGAAAATTCAATACAGTTAATATTAAAGAGTGAAGATGGATTTCATAAAACTAAACAAAATTGCAGTCAGTGAAGACTTCCTTCCAACAAAGAAGCTGTCAGACCTAGATGTTAACAAAGGATACGAAATAACAGACATCAAGAAAGCTAAAACAAAATATGGAATGCGAATGCTCGTAATCATAGAAAACAAATTCTCAGTTTTTCTACCTCAAAGAATTGCAAAACTGTTTGAAGAAGATGAAGACCTGTTCGTCCAAACGAAGAAAGCCTGTGATGATCAACACCTTGAAATGGTGTATTTGGGAGGACGCTTCAATTCCATCGAATTTATAAAAAATATATATAAATTGTGCAAATTTCAATCATCGCTCAGTGCCTGAAAGCCTTCAGTGAGATCAACATGCCTTATACGCCTCGAAATCAAATGCTGCATTCCACAACATACAATCTAAATTCGTCGTTCACAAAGCAAATTATCTCTGGTGCTCAATTTAAAAAAGATGGAAAGCTCGCCTCAGCAGTGAAACTGCTAGCCAGTCATCCTAGTGCAAGTGTAACCCTGTATCCTGAAGATTGATAATTATTCAAAAGTGACTTTAACCTAATTTCACTGTTCTTTGATGGTCAAGAGAAGCATCAATGCATCGACTGTGGAACTTTACGTATACACATGACTACATCTTTTGGAGATTATATTGTGTCTTTGGAGCAGATTCAAGATACTCGAAAATATCATCCGTTTGTACTACAAGAAACAACGTTTGCTGTTCTCCAGGAAGTCAGTGCTTGTATCGACCGGTATCTTCTGGAACAGATCTTATGCCGTTTCAACGTACAAAAGATGTCATCATTGAAACCATCGCTGAAGGTGTTTGGCGCAATGTGAAATTACCTTGTGTGAAAAGTGTAAAATCTTATATACAACAAAATTATACAAGTTTAAAGAATAAGGCAATGAAGAAACTTGTATTCACTAATCTCATGCAATTTGAAATAATGTTTCTAGAAATGATTACATTCTATAATCGAAATGTGTGTGAAGAAGTGATTGAGAAATTACCAAAACTCAGATGTGTGAATGGTACCTTTATACATTAAAATTGTATCTATGTTGAGAGTAAGAAAAAAATTGGAATAAAAAAAAATGTAATTTAAATGAAATTCGTCTTTTTTATTCACTAGATTAAGGGCAGGTAGATGTGTAAGTAAAAAGATACATACGTATGAGAATAATCAAAACTTTATTCAGAAAAAACCTTAATATTAATACAAAGATACTTACAAACTAGACTTATCTATCCAACTATTGTGAGAGTCGTCAAAACCTAGCCATTTTACAAACAGCTCATTTCCCCGCTTTTTCAGTACTTTTTCCACAAGATAAATGTCTGGGTGCCTAACTTTGCCAAGTTCTTGTTCATAAAAACTACCTGCAATAGCTTTATCTTGATAATCTTTAAGCATATTCGTCACTGGTTCGGTATTCTTAACATGACTTATGGTAAATATTTCAGTTGTCCAATTAGTTGTGTAGCCTTTTTCAAAAACATGCTTAAATTTACTTATACGTACTCTATCTCCAACTTTAAATTTAGCCTTCTTAACTGCTTGTTTCACACTGAAATTTTTGTATACATTGAACAACAATTTTTTCTCACTTTGCTTATCAAAATCTTCTGGTTTCATTCTAATAGTCTGATGTTTGGTATCGTTGTAGGACAAAATTAAATCTTTCAAAATATCTATCCACTTATAATTACCCTGCAAGCTAAATTGCATCCACATTTTGTTTTTCGAGGTACGATTAAATCGCTCGCAAATTGATGCTTTTAAATTACTAAATGTCGAGTACAAATTTATCTTATATCGCTTCATAAGATTCTCAAAATGCGAGTTGTAAAACTCTTTACCTCTATCAACATGTAAATTTTTTGGTAAGCGTCCTCCATCAAGTACCGATTTCATGGCTGCAGCTACATCTTCACCCTTCTTGGATTTAACGGGAACAGCCCAAGCAAATTTTGAAAATATATCAATTACAGTTAAGATGTACTTGTATCCTTTGTTTACTCTCTCGTACGGCTGCATTTCAACAAGATCAGCTTGCCAGGTCTCATCGATTCCACGGATATCAAAATGTCGACGTTGATGATTTCTTCTAGCTGGTTTGTGCAGCTCCTTCACCAACTGCTGCTTCTCAACGTGCATTCTTGAGTGCATTCAGTTTAACGTCTACTTGACTAATGAGCTCTGAATTTCGATACACCAGTTTTTGAATTGATTCAGCATCAATTTTCACATTTTTAAAAAGTTTATCTGTGGAATTTTCCAAACTTTCAATCATCATATTATTGTTGACTACTTCAGTTCGCAAGGAAGCTATAACATCGTAGATAGTCTGAAGTTCACGCTGTATCATATGTTGCACCATATTCAGATTAACAGCATCATTCTGCTTTTGAGCATCAGCCACTTTACACAGCCTTTTATTATTCATGTCATAATCTCCTTCAGATATGACTTTGAAGCCAACTCCAGGAGGACCACGACTTGTACTCTCTGCTCGCTTGGAATGACGTCCGAATACATCGATGCTCATCTTGCAAATGATGAAAATTTTGACAAAACACTCATTAATATATAAATCCAGCTTCTCGCAGCTCTTCAATAATTTATATAATTTCATTTGTGTGACTTGGATTTCCAGCTGCTTGAGACGCTAGCAGTAAGCGTAATCGATCGACCAATTCATTAGGGTCATCCCAGTAAATGTAGTCCATCTGACTTCCCTCTCTAGCAATCATGTTTTTCGGGATCATGCCTTTACCTGATAATGATTTCCTGTTTTTACTCCGTCTCTCTGTATTTTTCGCTATGGGAATCAATTTCTTTATAAAATTTTTATATTTAAAGGTATTATTGTCACGAATTTCGCCATCTGGCTTATAATTCTTTTTATACGCGTTTGTTGCAATGATAATTTGCCTATAATTTTCAAGATCACTGGGAGTTATAGAGAGCTCTTCGGGAACTTTTTTGAATAAAAGTTTAAGCAAGCCTTTACTTTTGGGAAAATTCAAATTACCCACATGAATATAGTTCTGGCTGAAACTTATCGGAGAACCCCCAATCATTAATCTATCTCTAGTTAATTTTCTCACTCCATACACATTATCAAGTTTTCTACTTCTTTCGCCCAACAATATGAGATACTTGTTTGCATCATCATCAATCCATGAAGATGTAGGTATTTCTGAGGCATTTTCCATTTCACTACGAGCTGGCAGCTCCAAGTTACTGGAATCTTCAGTCCCGTCTGCTTCATCAGTCTCGTCTGCTTCATCATAAATTGATTTATATAACAAATCATCGTCATAATCAATACTTTTTTCTACTTTACTCTTTGCTTCCTCTTTTTCTCTCTTTTTAATTGGTTCAACTTTTTTCATATTCTTGAGGCCACCAACAACTTTCTCTAGTGGATTAACAATGGGCTTAAAAGTCTCACTTAATGTTTGTTCAACTGTTTCTTTACCCAACTTTATTAAACTATGCTTCCGTCGAATTGATTCACTAGCTCTAGCAATTTGATGTAAAATATTTTTTTGCTTTTGGAAATTTTCCTGACGTGAAGACATGTTGATACATCAACGTCTAAGGTGCGACTGTTTCTGTATTGATCACAGCATATGTATATATTACTTTTCCAGATTTATGAAACAATCAAAACCTTTCCTATATCTACCTTGATTAAGATTCCTATCCTTGTCAATTACAACGAATCCATACTTATCGCCATTCCAGCAAGCTAAACACATATGTTTAAATTTTGAATAAGTCATATCAGTATTCACATGATCACCATAAATATGCTTTAGATTCATTTCATCTTGTTTAAATAACACAAGTAAATTAACATTATCGCGTACAAGATGTTTAGGAATATGGGCATAGGTCTGGCTCAAGTAAGAACAGTCGAAATCCTTGTGTCTACCCATGGAAAAAAACGCTCTCATATTATCTTGTTTCTCACAAGCCACATCATCAAATACAATGATTGAATTTGGTTTTGCTTCACTTGGCATTATAACCTCTTCATGCTCATTGAAAGGATAGTACTCAACGCCATCTACTGACTGCAGGACTTTTTCCAAAAATTCATACTTTGGCTGTTTCAGAGATTTTGAGTAGATGTAAATATTTTCAAATCTGAGTCCATTTGGATGCATCAGTAGAGCCAGCAAAGCATTTGTCTTTCCACAGTTGGAAGGTCCAAAAAATATTGCTCGTACACTGTTTGACAGCAAATGTCCATGTCGTTTTTCTCTATTCTCCTTTTCAACGAGCGAGTCAAAATTCTGGATAGGTAGTTTCACAGGTTGTGCTTCAAACTGCATCTTGACAAAGACTGACTAGAAAACCTATAAATATCTTGGTTATATAGGTTGGTCCTTCAGTCTGAAAGTATCCCTTGCATAGATATGATCGTTCACAGAGGCAAACGAGTCAGTTGTAAACGAACCGTGAAGCAGGCAAGACGTGGGAGAGGTTTGCTCAACAAAATCATCAACAATTTACCGTTTGAGTTGCACTTGCCTGGTTACCAGTACTGTGGGCCAGGTACTAAACTAGCCAAACGATTAGCATGAGGTGATCCAGGAATCAATCCGCTGGACGCAGCTTGCAAAGAGAACGATATAGCCTACTCACAGAATAGAGAAAATATAGAGGCCAGAAACTCAGCTGACAGTGTACTAGCTGAAAAAGCTTGGAAACGTGTCTTGGCTCAGGACGCAGGCATAGGTGAAAAGGCAGCTGCTTGGGCAATAACAAACGCAATGAAGATGAAATCAAAATTGGGGATGGGCCTCAAGAATAAAAAACCTACCACTACACTGAGAAAAATTGTCGCTGCAGCTAAAAAGTCCATGATTTCAAGCAATAATGCGCAAACTGCCATTAAATCTACACTCAGAGGCGCACGCGCAGCTGTAATGAAGGCTGGTGGAAGAAGAAATGTGAATCAACCTCGTATTCTACCTGTACCAGCCAAAGTAGGAGGATTTTTACCCTTTCTCATACCCATTTTTGCGGGTCTCAGTGCTACCGGGGCGCTAGCTGGTGGAGCTGCAGGAATAGCTAAAGCTGTGAATGATGCAAATTCAGCAAAACAGCAACTTTCAGAGAGTAAACGACATAATGAAGCGATGGAAGCCATTTCTTTGGGAAAAGGCCTTTACATGAAACCATATAGGCAGGGATTAGGGCTTCATCTAAAGCCATATAAACAAGGAGCAGGACGTGAACGCAAGTCAAAAAACTCAAAGTGAAGCTACCTCATCGAGCCCTAACTGATGCAGATTTACTCAAATTTGCAAAATCTTTCAAGATTCCGTATTTTCGAGGTGTTTTTATGCGAAATGGATTACCAAAGGGTGGACCACGTAAATATGAATGTGCTATTGTTAATCTTGATGATAAAAGAGGACCAGGAACACATTGGTGTGCTTATAAAAAGATTGACGATAGAATATTGTATTTTGACAGCTTCGGTAATCTTCGACCACCTTCGGATCTCTTCAAGTATTTCGGTGTTGGTAGCATAAATTATAATCACGAGAGATATAAAAATTACTATACATTCGTGTGTGGGCATTTATGTTTGCAATTTCTGTGCAATCAATTAAAATCTAAAAGTACGTTCAATCTATATAAGTGTTGATATTTGCAATTTCAAGTCAGTTAAACACCAGCAGTCATCATGGATGATTCATTGACACTAACATTATCGGCAACTTCCCCAATCCTGGAAACTCACTATTTTCCACCGATTGAGTTGTCTCCTTATAAAAATTACGCACTTGGACTGGTTGAATTTCTAACCTTCAATTCGATACCCAATGCAGACATTGGCCAAAATAAATTTTATGTGGGATATGAAATAATTGAAATACCTACAGGAAGTTATGGAATAAGTGACATAAAGCGCTATCTACAGGACGTTTTAGTAAAAAGGGCATTGAAATTCATATTAAACCAAACAATAATGCGTTAAAAAGTGAAATTTATTGCAGTCACGATATAAATTTTGAACCTAAAGATTCCATTGGTCATTTGCTGGGTTTCTCTCCACGCAGACTAGAAGCTAAACAAGTTTATGAATCTGATCAACCAGTATCAATCATAAAAGTGAATTCTTTGAGTATTGAGTGTAGCATAACTACAGGTGCATACATTAATGGTCAGAAAGTACATACGATTCATGAATTTTTTCCTGTGGTGCCACCTGGATATAAGATAGTGGAAGTACCATCTCAAGTCATTTATCTCCCAGTCGCCGTGCAGACAATAGATCATATACAGCTCCGTATAGTTGATCAAGACGGACATTTGGTTAATTTTCGTGGAGAAGTTATAACAATTAGACTACACATCAAGTCTCTCTAATAATAATAATAATGGGTATCGTTTTCAACAAGAAGATTGGCTTTGGCTATAATAAACCAGCACAATGTCACGAACTAATCAGTCAACAAAGAGCAGCCAAAGGGTTAACACCTCAAAGCGTCCTCTTCCTAAAAAGTCAAGGTCTGAAGCCCAAAAGAAGAAGAAGAGAATAAAGAGATTCAAGATTTTTTGCACCAGTATCTGTAAATTTGTCCATCAGCGTTTGATTATTTGTCATGGAGGGGGAAATTTTAAGTATTCAAGCACCAATCATCTTTGATGAGTCGATTGCACACTGTGAAATTCATGCACATCAGCCTTATGCCTCATCAACCTTCAACAACAGTGATGAAATACGGATTGCTGTTCAAAATCAGGATCACTGTCTCCTGCCGAGCAAAAGTTCACTTCACGTGCATGGAAGAATCACAAGAACTGATGGAGCAGCAGTGACAAACACAGTTTCAGTTTCTAATGCCATCTGTCATTTGTTTGAAGAAGCTAGATACGAAATCAATGCAATAGAAATTGATCGAAACAAGAATGTTGGTCTCACTAGTCTCATGAAAAATTATGTATCTCTAAATCCTGGACGATCACGTTACATACAGAATACTGGTTGGCTCGAAATAAATGATAATAATCAATCACTAACCATCGCCACTGGCTACTTTGATGTAGCCATACCGCTTAACATGATATTTGGTTTTGCTGAAGATTATCACAAAATCATTGTCAATGCTAAGCATGAACTTATTTTAACAAGATCAAAAAGTAATGCAAATGCCATCTTGCAAGCAGCTCCCATCGAGCAGTATAAAATTGAAATTAATAAAATAGAGTGGTTATTGCCTAGCGTTAGACTGTCAGATTCACAAAAATTTCAGTTGCTAAAATATATTGAAAAAGATCCATCTATTCCAATAAGTTTTCGAACTTGGAAACTGTATGAATATCCGCTACTTCCAACTACTTCAAACCATGGTTGGACAGTAAAAACTTCAACACAATTGGAAAAACCGAGATTTGTCATACTAGGATTTCAAACAAACAGGAAAAATTTGATCATTGCAAAATTTGATCAGCAACTTTGATCATTGCAATCTGACTAATGTCAAACTACTTTTAAATGATCAGTCTTATCCTTATAGTAATTTGAATCTTGATATTAATCGAAATCAGTACGCTCTTCTCTATGAAATGTACACAAACTTTCAAGCTAATTACTATGGTAAAGAACCGCAACCATTGCTATCGAGAGGAGAATTTATACAGTATGCACCTCTAGTAGTAATTGACTGCTCTAAGCAAAATGAGTCACTGAAATGCGGTCCAGTTGACGTTCGTTTGGAATTTCAAACTAGTGAAAATTTTTCCGCTCAAATGTCAGCATATTGCTTAATTTTGCATGATCGTATAGTTGAGTATAAGACAATAAGTGGTGTGGTGAAAAAGTTGGTATAAAACTGCTGTAACCACATGGAAATACTTTAGTTGCAATCAAGATGGAGTACTTGGTGGATGTGCAGTGCTTCAAGTTACCAGTCAATAAATTTGTCTTGAAAGAATTGGCTATATTACCAATCTGTGATGAGACAGTCAAAAAGCCACATTCTTTTCTCTTTCAACCACCCTGCAAGTGGAACAACGTTCCGTCAAAATATAAGTCTGTAAACATTTGGGCAGAGCGGAAACATCATGGATTACTTTGGAATTCTGGTGGATTGCGTGAAATGTTTGCAATTAATGATACTAAATGTACGCATCATATGTATGAAAATTACTCTAATTGCGCAATTAAAAATGTACTTTTATTGAAAAACTGGATGTCTTTGGAACAGTTCTGTTAGATTAGTTTTAATTTGTAGAGATAAGAAAATATTTGTCTACATATCTAATTTATATTCTACTTATTTTTTTTAAGTAAAATGTACTGACTTTTTTGGAAATGAATAAAAAAGCAAAAATGAAAAGAAACTTGTGTGTTGTTTTTTCCGAATTCCTTGTCCCCATAATAAGTGCAAATAGTAGATAAGCGAATGGCTGGATCAGTGAACATCGCTGGCATCGTCCTCGGCATTGAGAGATTACGGCTGCTGGATCAGGTTGCATCCGATAGCTACAGCAGTTTGAGAAAATGATTTTTCAGGTTGCATTAAATAAAAACACCAATTTAGATTCAATTAATTTTTTCTCTTCTTTATTTGAAATAACTTGTATTTCACAAACAAACAACGGTACAGTTTTTTCAGTTCCTTCTTCTAATTCACATATATACAATTTATATATACTATATAAAATTTCACATTATATATATTATAAAGATGATTCATTCCATTCACTGTAGACTATATCTGTAACATCGAAGGCTATATACAGTACATATACTTACGGTCTCTCTCCACGATCTATCTCTATCTCTCTCACTCCTCCACTCATATATCCACATCGCTCATCATGTTTTTTCACAGCGCTTGTTTCTACACATATATACAATTTTCAGTAGCGTACAGTAACAATGTACATAGATATATACAAATACTACATATACATATATACAAATACTACATATTACTCATTACTTTATACATTGGATGCATCGACTTCCATGGGTTCACAGACTGTATGCTTATATCCCCATGGAAGAGTGTCCATGGTACCAGGGAGCAGCATTCTTTTATCGTCATGCCAGCTGAGAACAATCTTATCTTGGATGATTGAGTGAACCACGTGTTTTCGGCTTCGGATTAGGTGTTGAGTTCTAATCAGATTTTGGCAAGATGTGAGAGTCTGCTTATAATCGTCGAATGTTATGGTTTTTAATTTTGATCCTTTGATACCCTTAGCCCTCTTTTTTTCATCTTCATCCAAAACTTTATATGCATATAACTTCGATCTCAAGCCCACAAATTCAGTCATTAGGGTTAGGTTTGAAAGCAGCTTTAAGCTGTACCTCGCCCTTTGGGTTCTTATGTTAACTCTGTCTGCCATGTACATATCATTCTTGTTACGAACTCAATAAAGATTTATTAATATTATTATTATTATTATTACCTTGCCGTTGCATTCATCCTTCATAAGGCCTAATACTTTTTTATTCTTTAGAGGAATTCCATAAACATTATCTGGAGGATAATCTGACGTCACAAATTTATGAATATCCCGTTTAATGTAGTCGTAAAAGTTGGGAACAGTGAAATGATAGATGAGACTGTCTGTGTCTGTATATCGTAATTTTGCACAATTTCCAAAATTTGGTAGAATATAGTTATAATGAAAATCGTACGTGATAATTGTGGAGATATCAAGAACCGTGAATCCAATGTAGATTGGTTTATTGAAGAAAATTTTCGTTTTATTCATTTCAATTATTACCATATCCTCGTCAAATATGGTACAACTGTGAAAATTTGGTTTAGCAATTAGAGCTTTTGCACCATATCTCCCCTCCCATTTTGTTACAAGCCTAACATCTTTGTGCTTCCTGACATTTTCCACAGTCTTTCCAAAGACAGAATTGTTCATCAGTTTATAGAAACTGTCTGTCAATGTAGTCATAAGGGAATACACCTTTTCTCGTTAAAAGATTAAATTCATTGTCATTTTCGCAAAATTTTCTAGTAATTGTTTTTTCACTGTCATTGAGATATGAGGCCAATTTGTCTAGACTAGTTGGCATGAATCGGAAAGAATCGATAAATCTGAGTTTGAATTTAGTATCTGGAACATCTTTTGTGAATGAGATATATTTTTCTTTATTAATTGGCAGTAAAGAGACATGTCCCTCAAAACTTTTGGCTAACTCTTTGATAAAAAAGTGTGAGTCGTAGCCAGATAAATTATGGAAAATTACAGGAATTACATGAGAATCCTTGTAATTGATGTTGCAGCTTCCGTGTGCTGGACCACGGTACTTACCTGTGAAGTGACAGTGGTCACGATGTATCACATCATCATCTTTCTCAAATTCTTTTTCGCAAATGTAACATACTTTAGCATTTAGAAAATCTTGTTTTTGTTTTGTTGTTAATTTTTCCATTGGTTCTGGATTTTGAAAACGAGAATTTACTTTGATTGCTAAATCTTTTCATTAGTTCATAAACCATTGAATACAGTCTTTATCCCGATAAACTTTAGGTTCTGAAGTTGAATCATCAAAACTGCACTTTGTAAAATATGCAACACTTGTGGGGATATGCTTTTGATACACCGCTTGATTTATTTGAGAATTTGTAACTGGTTCCAGCAAACATTCAATGTCTGCGTACACAGCAAATGGTACATTTTCCTTGTACATATGTGACGTGCGCCGAAGAAAGGGGGCTTACTCTGGAAAGCGAGATTTTTCAGTACGAGCGGTCGAAGTCGACCCGATAGACGCGACTTTTAGAAGAGAAGGAAGACCACGAAATCTTCCCTCTCCGCTTGCCACACATTCTCACGCATATAGCGGTGCTGCTCACGGACGGGGTATAGATGAGACGCGGAGATGTAGTGGTGAGTGGTGGGAGGTGTTTCACGGGATCTCGAGCTCTCGAGCGAAAGCACGATTTCTCGGGTACCTATCAACTCAATTATTAGCAATAATAACGTTCGAAATTTTTTTTCGATCGTTTCGTTAAAAAGAGCAACTCAAAAACTATCGAAAGGTGTAAGAACCTCGATTTCGATTTTTCCAGAGTAAGCCCTCTTTCTTCGGCGCACGTCACATATGATTTTTAAATTTTAATATGTTCCCACCCTCCTCCTCTGTTGGGAGTATGACTCTACAGTTATTTAAATTTTCGCAATCAGCTCTGTGTTTCAATAGAGATTTTTCAAATTTGAAATGGCACAAGCACCTATCGCAGAACCATGCGCGATGATCGTTTTTCGAAAATTGAGATCTTATGAGTCGAGATAGATTTTTTATCCAAGCAAAGTGATACACTGGATTACTTTCGCTGTCATCAAAATAAGTATTTTCAAGCATTAACAAGTGAATTGTGGGACATTCCGATTTCTCATTGCTTATATACAGAGAGACAATCTCATCTTTTTTCCTATTTTCCTCATGTTCTATGCCATAAACGTTTATTCGCAGTTCATTTATTTTTTCAAATTTTTTGATATTTTCAGAAGTGATGGGAAATTTGATCCCATCATGTTTGAGTTCTGTATTTTAATAGGGATAAGACCTAGTCTCATCTACATGATTTTTCGCTGGATGCAGAGCGGCCATGACCGACCAGAGGAAACAGTATTCGTCATTGTTCTCAATATTTACGACTGCTTTTTTGTCTCTGATAAATTTAGGTAAACTCATAAAAGTTGATGAGCCTACTGTGAAAGGTGCATATTTATTTATGTTTACATTTAAATTTATAATTTCTTTCAATTTCCATCCAGATTTTGTTTGCTGGAAATCCTCTACTTCAGTCAAGAGTTGCTCTCTGACTTTACTTTCAAACTATTCATTTATTTCAGTTCATTGTAAAATAAGTTCGTTTTTAGTATTGAAAAATTTAATCTCTTCAATTTCCTGGCCGTTTTCTATAGCACGGAATTTTGCAGCTAGGATAACATTTGTTTTTTACCCCCCCCCCCCCCCACGAAACTTTTCAAAGCGTTTTTTAATCTACAAGTTATCATTGTTTTTTAATCTTCGAGAAAAGTATCTAAATCTTTGTGAGTTAAATTCACAACCAAACCTGTTCTCACTCGACTCTTAAATGCAGACTCCAGATCCTGCCATCTGATCCTGTCTCCTTTCCTGTCCAAGCCCTCGTTCACACCAGTTCCACTCTTCTGCAGTTTTGTGAATAATCTATTCTTGGATGTCAGTAGGCCAATAGTTGCTTGTAGTTTATTTTTTTCACCTAAAGATAAATTTTGGTTCCCCTGGCGCAAAATTTTATTGAGCCTTCGAATATCCTGGGTGCACTAATGCTTCCAGTATAGGATCTCCGAAGCTGTTGCATTTTCGTGCAAAATGTCATAAGCATCATCATAAATCCTGACAACATTCTTGCAATCCAATGAATCAATTTTTTGGAATATTATGAAAATGTTCACTGAACAGTATATGAAGCAAGCACTTCAATACACAACACTAGATGAGTATGTTGGAAATTACAAGTCTGTTATCACTTTCAGTTGAAATTGTTGGCATGAAGGTTTATTTGCGACTGAGGAGCTCAAGAGGAAATAGCTCCTTTTATAGTCGCTTATCCCATCCATCAAATTTTGTGGAGACTTGCGCAGTGTTGCCAGATATTGCATCATATGATGCAACAAAGTTCTGGAAGATTCTACGTTATATATATATATATATATATATATATATATACGACACATTTCGGATATAATTTTTGCAACGCAAAATGTAATGAGTCATTGAAATAACCTGGAACTTGTTTACTAAAATGCTATTTTTAATCAATTACGCCGTATAATTTGAGTTATAGAAGGTTCTAGACTGCCTAAGAATGTTTCTTAGTATAATTTGAAGTATTGCATCATATGACGCAATCTTCCCAGAAATTGCGTAGTATAATTTAAAGTATTGCATCATATGGATGCAACATAGTTCTGGAAGATTCTACATTATATACGATACGTATTGGGATATAATTTTTGCAACGAAAAATGTAATGAGTCATTGAAATAACCTTGAACTAAAATGCTGTTTCAGAAATTACGCAGTATAATTTGAGTTATAGAAGGTTCTAGACTGCCTAAGAATGTTTCTCACTGATTATTTGCTAGCTAAATAAAGACAAGAATTTTTAGTTGAATATGATATCTGTAAGGAAGCAATAAATCAAATTGATAGACAAAACAGGATGCCATGAGTAGTAAGGCACCACTTCGACCAGACACCCCTTCCACTACTCCTTAGCCCCCCTCACCGCACTATGGCGCCGACCCCCCTCGCCCGCAGGCAGTGTGTCTATGAAGAGTTGACGCCCTTCACTGTATATGACCTTAGTTATCTCACTCTAATGGTTACGTACTTTCCCTCTCACCTGACCTAGACCACATAACGCTGAAGAGTGGATCCAAAAATGCAGCACGTGTGTGTATGAAGAAAATTTGTGACTCGTGGAGTTGACGCCCTTCACTTTCTTATGAACTTAATTATCTCACTCTAATGGTTGCGTACTTTCCCTCTCACCTATGCTAGACCACGTAACGCTGAAGAGTGAAACCAAAAAATGCAACACTTGCTTGTATGAAGAAAATTTGGGACTCGTGTGATGACTATAAGCATCTTACGCCCTTCACTCTATGTGACCTCAATTATCTTGCTCTAAAGGAGACACACTTTTCTATCTATATACTAGAGGTGAATATTTTTTTAAATGAAAGCATAACATTGTACATTTCACTTTAGTCATATTTATTGATTAAAATAGTTTGGAAAATATAATACACATAATAATCGGTATATATTACATATAGTTGAAGTAGACGTATGCAATGTAAAACATTTCCATAATAATACAACATCGTTAGTTGAACGTTATTCTTGTGAGTACATTTTTTCGTACAATAGAAGTTACATGGGTTAATAATACACCACCAATCTCATGATAAATAATATCAATATAATAGTCATTGAATTTCGATGATAAATGTTCATACATTAGATTTTTAAACTCATCACACTTTTCGTGGTTCATTAACTCAAAAATAAAATTCTCAGATGGTTCCACTATCTTCATAGAAATACAATGTTCGTTTAACAATTCTACAATTCGTGACATACAATCCTCTACCAAAATACGTAAAGCTTGAAGCATTCCAAAATATTCATTCGCACAAAACATAATATTTTTCAAACCAATAAAGCTAGCTTTTTTCATAGCCACTGCAGGTACAAAAACTTTTTGTTTCTTGTTTTTACAAGAATTTTCACCATCCTCACAATCACCCTCGGGAACAGGTGTTTTGTCAAAAAGAATAGTCTTTTCACCGTAGGACGTCGTAAACTTCACTATGTAGTCATTAATCTCGAGTGGTTCCAGCTCTGAGATTGAATAGCCCTCAGATTCAAAGTAGATGCTTATGAATTTAAATTTTTGCTGGAATTTGGACCATGTTGCTTCCCCAAATGTGATTCCTTGTAGCTTTTTAGACACAATTTTTACAATAGGTTGAAAACTGCCATCCGACTGCACTTCAAGACCAACAATAGCGTTTTTACTGCATGAGTTATTGAGTGTGTACAGTGTAGTTAAAATGAGATGTTTGTTTGTCTTGCGTGATGCATCCACTTCCGTCATGTGAACTCTTTTTTTAGTAGCAGCAGTAGAATTATTAACAGTGAAAGAGGAAATTTCAGCTCCTTTTTCAACACCAGTCATAGTTTGCGACATTGTAGGTGCTACTTCAAAGATTACAGAGAAACTGATTCTTAGCTGACTACTCAGAGATCTTAAGTACAAGGGAATAAAGACATTATGGGGTGGGAGGAATACAAGTCTAGACACGATTCTTAAGCGATGTTTGAATATCATTAGTTCAAAATAAAAATAGTGGAGATTAGAATATCAAATCAGAATAATGCTTTAATAATTAACCTTACTGTATAGGTATAACTCTATGATCGAAGCAAACGTTTAGAATTTTTCATTTTTATTCTTCAAACCACAGTGACAGTTTCATAACGAAATCCAAATCATGAACAATGACATAGTGAGTGAAGAAGAAGGCTATTCACAGGTTTTAAGGTCTGAAGATCAGTCGAAATGATTTTCAAATAGAATAGTCACGGAAGCGTTATGGTAATGGGCCCCATTCCAGGATGGACATTAGACTTGAGTATATGCAGTTACTCATAGGTTTGAAAGGGAAAGCTCTTTTTGGTAGAAGCGTTAGAATGACATAGGAAAGGTGAAAGGGTCATAGATAATAGTGTTCTTCGTAACATTTTTCCAAAGGTTTCATTTTCAGTGGAACGTCAGTCTTAGCTATATACTCTAACGTGAAGCACGTTCGACCGTAATTAGTTTTCACAGTTTATTTTGTACAATTGTTTCGTGTGATAAATTGAACTGTGTTCTGTGAGGAGTTTATCAGTGTTTTTGAACAATTGTTGAGTGTGATAAATTGAACTGTGTTCTTTGAGGAGTTTATCAGTGTAGCTTAAAGTTATCAGTTCAAGTGAACAATAAGCCCAATAATGTCGATGGATAATCAAAATAACCAGGAAGCAGTTACGCATCAGAAGGAGGGTGGAAGACATCGTCTTATTACCAAGTTAGAAGGATACATAAGCCAATGTGATTCACAGGGGCAACTTGATGACGTTGCGCAAACAGCCATACAAAGGAAGGACGATATACCTTTACTTATGGTATTGAGTAAATACTTGAAAATGCAGAGAGACCCTGGCGGACCGAACGAACGGAGCGGATACGCTACAGCGTATCCTTATAGTATCCACATCGTATCCTCTCCATATCATGCAAGAAAAAATCATTAAAAAAGGAAGATGAACATTTCACTTGTTGAAATTCGGATTCTACGTGAAATTTTGAGTTAAAAGGTCACAGAGTAATCGCAATAGTTTTTCTTGCAACATTAAAAACTTTTAATAAATATAATACTTATCGATGACGTGCGCTGAAGGCGACTTCAAACGCATCGTCATTCAGTAGTACTTTATAGGCGTTATCCGTCGACGATGCGTTTGAAGTCGCCTTCAGCCCACGTTATCGATAAGTATTATATTTTTTAAAAGTTTTTAATGTTGCAAGAAAAACTATTGCGATTACTCCGTGACCTTTTAACGCAAAATTTCACGTAGAATCCGAATTTCAACAAGTGAAATGTTCATCTTCCTTTTTTAATGAGTTTTTCTTGCATGATACGGAGAGGATACGATGTGGATACTATAAGGATACGCTGTAGCGTATCCGCTCCGTTCGTTCGGTCCGCCAGGGGAGAGGAACTCTGCAATAAATAATATAGAAACTATCATTGGTAAGTAAAACTCTTTGTCATTTTTATTCATTACATTTGTATAAAAGTGAACATTCCAAAATAGTGTACCTGTGTTGATTTTTTGTTGCTTCTCTTTTTGTGAAAGCTGAAATTCAGAGTGGTAAATCCAGGAAATCTAAGATAGCCGACGCTATGTATTATAAAAAAATAAGGAATCAGACGGAGGCAGATGCAAAAGAAAAAACAGTAGAATTTACTCAAAAGAGGAAACATTCTGATCCAATGGTAGAATCGGGTTGCTCAAAGAAGCAAAAAAGGTCAAAAGATTTTATATTTGGTGAGGGAACTGTAGTACGGGATCCTAGAGTTAATAAGAAATATAATAATATTAACAGAATAGACAGCAATATAGTATTAGTAGAAACTGATGACGACGAGACGGACTTTGACGAGGACATTGTGCCAGATTCACAAATAAAGAAAAAAATTTAAAAAAACAAATCTGAGGAATTAATAGTACAGGAAAATAGACGTAGGCAACAGGGAAAGAGGGAAAAATGTAGACAGGAGAAAATCCAAGAAAAATTAAAAATCAAAGCAGCTAAAGAAAGGGAAATCAGATTGAAGAAAATTGCCCAAATTAGAGAGACAGATTTAAAAAAGGAACGCAAATTGCAGGATGATAAAATAAACAGAGAGCTTGCAAAGCAAGAACGGTTAAAAATAGCAAAAAGGAAGCAGGATGAATACCGGACAAAGATGATTGCGAAAGAGAATCTCGAGGAGATCCAAAAGAAACAAAAAAAAGTTCTTCAGGAAGTACGAAAGGAGCAAGAAATGCGAAAAAAATGGATGAATCTACATCTGAACTGAAACGAAAAGGTAATGTAAATGATATGTATATATACATAACTTAGGTATTCCTAAACACTCGTCTACAAAAGAAAGAATGATTTTAAAAATTATTATTTTTCAGAAGTTCAAAATTGTGTAAAAAACACATCGGCTCAAGTAGGGTCGAATAGGAAGCAGACCCCGATTCATGTGACAGCAACGCCAGACCTTAGTGCGATTGCAGGGCCATCTAGAACTATGGAGGCTAGCACATCTCCCGCAAGGAAAGACTCTCATGGCCAGTCGATGACTGATGAAGCTGTTGAAAGTCTCTCGGCAGATCTACATGATGCTCAACCACAAGGTAGGAATGAGAGTGACATTTTAGCCCCCTTTATAATAAAAATAGACGAGAGTGATCAATATGTGAGAAAATTTGACACGAACGGGCGAAAATTAACTTTTAAAATTGTACCTCCTGGGGAGAACAATCCTGTAATTTGGTTGGAATTAGCCTTTTTAGAGTTATATAATTATATAGTCTCGTGGTGTAAGGAAACAGATTTAGTGGGCATTGTGTTTGGGTCGGATGGGTTTAGCAAAGGAGTTGCCTGGAAAGCCTTTTTACCCCTCAAAGATCTGCATTTCGAAGACTTGTGGAAATTAGTAAAATCAGTAGTTCAAAGTGCCATAAGTTTTAATATTGATGACACCTTTGTAGTTGAGATTACGCGAGTAAAAATAATAGCAGGAAAAGGCCGTGTGAAGCTAGCTAGCAAAGTTTTTAAAAAATCGGTTTACTCTATAACTAGCAACAACAATAACATGTGTCTACCACAGGCTATCGTAGTAGCGATTGCTAATGCAAATCGTCAGTCCGATCCGAATAATAATCATTTTAAAAAAGAGTATAGAAGTATAAGCGACAGGGGTAAGCTCAAAGTACAAATTAAGGCAGCTGAAAAGCTTACTAGAGATGCTGGTGTAATAATACCAGATATTGGATGTGGCCTGCCTGAAATAATTACATATCAAAAATATCTGGCAAAAGCTCAGATTGCAATAACAGTTTTCAATTTTAAAGATTTCGGAAAAGGGAGAGATAAGGCTATTTACGAGGGTAGTTCGGAAATAACAAATACAGGTAGTGAGATCAAGCACAATATTTATTTACTTTATGAAGGTCATCCAAATTTTCATTATAGTGCTATACTAAATTTAGTCGGGGCTGGCGCAGCGAAAAAGTTTTGTATACCATGTAATAAGGCTTACTTTAGACAAACTGATCACAGGTGCACAATGAAATGTGACGCTTGTTTTAGTTCCCTATCATGTAAAGTCAATGCTGACATGGATAAAAAAACTGACAATATTAAATGTGGGGACTGTCGACGGTATTTTTATGGAGTTGAATGCTTCAGGAAACATTTACTTTCTAATTCACACTCTACAGGTAAAAGTATTTGCTCTGTATTGCAAATCTGCAATGGTTGTTCAAAGTTACTTAACTCTGAGAAAACCAAGAAAGGGGAGGAACATAAATGTGGCTTCTCTGATTGTACAACGTGTAAGAAACTTTGTCCAATCAATCACTTTTGTTTTATGGCACCCCTAGAAATTAAAAAAGATAAAAGAGGACAGCCCAAAACTAAAAAAGTGGCTTACATTTTCTATGACTTCGAAACACAGCAATGTGAAGAAGTCAAAGGTGACGAATCAACAAATATTCACAAACCTAATTTGTGTGTAGCACAGCAGGTTTGTGAAGATTGTATGACCGATCCGGATCCCAATGTAAAATGTCAATGGTGTGGCGTGCGTCAGTATATTTTTGATAAGGATCCTGTGGCTCAGTTCACTGATTTCGCTATTCGTGATTTGAAGCATTTTGATGAGACCGTTTGCATAGCACATAATGCGAAAGGTTTCGATGCACAATTCATTCTTAGAGAACTCATTAAGAATAGAGGTACTAATGAACCGCCAGAGCTTATTTTAAATGGTACTAGCATAATTTTGCTGAAAGTAAAAAAAACACGATTTATTGATAGCCTTAATTATCTACATATGCCACTAAGTGCTATGCCTGCAGCCTTCGGTTTAGAAGAGGCAAAGAAAGGTACATTTCCGCACCTCTTCAATACACCGCAGAATGAGCTATATGTAGGTAAATTACCAGCTAAACATTTTTACTCCCCAGATACGATGTCTTTAGAAGGCCGTAAAGAATTTGACAAGTGGTATGAAGAAATGATTGACTCTAATTATATTTTTAATTTTAGAAATGAAATTAGAACGCACTGTATAAATGACGTTGATATTCTTCGTACTGCTTGCCTAGCTTTCCCAGAATTATTCATCAAGGTAACGAATGTTGATCCTTTTGTCGAAAGCGTCACCATTGCATCAGCTTGCTCAGTAGTTTGTAGGAAAAATGATTTAAACTCCGACATAATAGGTGTCCTACCAACTGGGGGCTATAGGTTAGCAAATAAACAGTCGAAAAAGGCTATCGAATGGCTTTTGTCTGTAGAGCGTGAATTAGACTTAGAAATCATTCATGCTGGCCGAACACT
Organism: Andricus quercusramuli; assembly: GCA_932178445.1. Lineage (NCBI taxonomy): Eukaryota > Metazoa > Arthropoda > Insecta > Hymenoptera > Cynipidae > Andricus > Andricus quercusramuli. Next base: position 27,137 of record CAKNXH010054508.1, read on the forward strand.
AGAATATAGACTACCTGAGGGTGTATTAGTTGATGGTTATTATGAGGATACGCTTAGAAATAAAAAAACTGTTTATCAGTTTCACGGTTGTTACTGGCACGGTTGTCCCCGGTGTAATCAAACTAATCGTCATAAAAGAATAGGTTTCGGTAAAAATTCTGAAAGCATGAGTGACCGTTTTGAGCGTACACGGACCCAGACTGAACGAATTTGAGAAAAGGGTTACGAAGTAGTCGAGAGGTGGGAGTGTGACTTTGATAGGTTAAAATCCAGAGATCCTGCATTAAGAGAGTTCTTGAAAGACCATCCTCTTCTAATGCACGGTGCTCTTAACCCTCGCGATGCTTTCTACGGGGGAAGAACAGGAAATACATTTTCCTATTATAAGGCAAGAGACAATATAAAAATCTCTTATCTGGATGTTTGTTCCTTATATCCATTTATATCAAAATATGGAAAATTCCCCATAGGTCACCCAAAAGTTTATATTGGTGAGGAGTGTAAGGAATTAACTGGACCAGATAATGATTTAACTAATGTCGAGGGTCTTATCAAATGTAGGGTATTACCACCTACTAATAGTTATTTGCCTGTTCTTCCTGTTCGTATGCACGGTAAACTGATGTTCCCTTTGTGCAGAACTTGCTGTGAATTGCAGTTACAGCAGGATTGTCCACATGCCAATAGTATCATTGAAAAAGAAATAGGGGGAACATGGGTTTCTGATGAACTAAAAGTTGCTGTCGAAAATGGGTACAAAATCACATCGATTTTTGAGATTTGGCAATATGAGACAACTCAGTATGACCCAACCTCAAAAATCGGTGGTCTCTTTGTACAATATATGAATAGATTTTTCAAGCTTAAACATGAAGCCAGCGGATATCCTTCTGATTGTACCACCAAGGAGCGTAAAAAAGCATATGTGAAAAAAATTTTCGATTTAGAGGGCATTCAGCTCGATCCGGAAAACATAAAAAAAAATCCCGGGTTACGATCACTAGCTAAGCTCTGTTTAAATTTTTTCTGGGGTAAATTCGGACAACGTCAAAATATGCCAAAAACTGAAATATTAGATACCCAAAAAGCTTTAATTGATATTATTGAAAGTCCAGATAAAGTTCTTACCAATATCTTACCAGTAGACCAGGAAAATATTTATGCATCTTGGATGTATAAAGACGAAGCTGTAGACCCATCGCCTGTTACTAATGTAGTTATAGCCGCATACACAACAGCGCAGGCCCGTTTAAAATTGTATGGTTATTTGAAAAAACTAGATCGTCGTGTTCTCTATTTTGATACGAATTCTGTCATTTTCGCTAGTAAAAATGAGGCAGGTGAATATCGCCCAGATACAGGATGTTTACTAGGGGATATGACAGATGAGCTCGAAGTTTATGGTTCGGGAAGTTATATTGAAACTTTTGTCTCGGGTGGACCTAAATTTTATGCCTTTAAAGTACGGTCACCTGATGGTAAGCAGCACCATGTTTGCAAAGTGAAAGGCATTACTCTAAATTATAAAAACTCTCAAATCATAAACTTCGACTCTATATGCGATCTTGTGGTTAATAAGGCTTCCCCGATTAATTTACATTATAGAGCCATTCGTAGAACTGAATATCACCACGTTGTCACCAAAAATGAACATAAAACCTGTAAACCTGTTTACACTAAAAGAAGGCTAATTGATAATCATGATTCTCTCCCCTTTGGTTACATACAGTATAAATAGGTCAAAACAGATTATCCCTCCGTAATTAATTTATTTATAGCGTCTAAAGACTAAAATGAATTATCTCTCATTCCTACGCTTTGTATGAAAACTATCTCAGCGTTGAATGAAAAATGTGTAGGTACACTTGTTTCACTTAATTTTAATTATATATAAAATATCGGTGTTTTAATAATAAGAGCATTTACTCTTTATGCTTTCAGAAATGATCTTCCAACCATTTGGAGGCCCTATAATGCGCTGTGACCAGAGTGTATTAGAGGATACAATGTTCTGCTGCAGCCAAACAGCTCTGGATATCACACCGGAAAAAATCATGGCGAGTCATGAATATGATGACTACATGTGTATAGGGTCACAAAACTTCACATTCAGTGATCCTACTCTTTTGTAATTTAAAAATTGATATACAAATTTTCTATGATTAATTTATCTCACAATAGTTGTTCAATTATTAAAATTATGAATATCCTGATCAATGCACAATCATTATGTACAATCACGAATTGAAAATTTAATAAAAATGTATGTTTGTAATATGAATAGTCAATTTCACTCATTATCCTTTATAGTTGTAACCCCTATCCTGAATATAGCTGAAAAACTATATTTTTCGGCGAGGGGGGTGGGCGACGACGACCGCGGCGGGGCGGTAGGAAACACGCCTTTATAAGCTGAATTTCAGGCGTGTGGAAAGGCACGTCAAATAAGCTCATGAAGGACGTGCTGGGTCAGGGGTATTAGCTCATAACCCTGACATCGCGAAAAATTAGCTAATTAAAAAAGGAAATAATTTTTTCAAATATCAATACGCGAATTGCAAAAATACTCACAACATGAGTACAAGAGCCAACTAAGATTCATTCTAGCGGTATGAATATTTATCAGTATATATAAAATACAAGGTTTGACTGACAATGTATCACTATTCAACATGGACACGCGCTGGAAGCATCCGTTCATGTCACTAATATGTGGCCCAACAGGTTGTGGTAAAACTTTCTTTGTAAAAAAGCTTCTTCGAAATCTCAACCGAATGTGCGATACACAAATTGATCGAATAATTTTCTATTATTCAGAGTGGCAAACAACTTATAAAGAATATGGAAAAGAGATAGAGTTTCGTGAAGGATTACCACAATCTTCTGATTATTCCAATGATTCAAGGCCTAAACTTATCATTCTCGACGATTTAATGAGAGAATCTTCGAGTAGTACGATTGTAGATCTTTTTACTAAAGGAAGTCATCATAAAAATTTGAGTGTAATTTTCATTTCTCAAAATCTTTTCCATCAAGGGCATGGTCAAAGAGATATTTCTCTAAATGCAAACTATATTGTCACGTTTAAGAATCCTCGAGATCGGGCTCAAATTCAACATCTTGCGCGTCAGATTTGTCCTGAAGACCCACGGTTTATACAAGAAGCCTATCACGATGCAACTTCTCAACCGCATGGCTATTTACTTCTAGACTTAAAACAATCAACTCCTGACAATTGTCGCTATCGCACAAGTATATTTCCAGACGATCCTCATCAATACGTTTACATACCAGTGAAGAGTATAAAGGGGAGAAACAGTGATTGTCAAGTTCCAGTTGCACATTTGTGATGATGCCGAAAGGTTGCAAGTCAATAGGCAGGAAGAATGCCATAGTCTTACATGCCCTTTGCTATCTAAATCCAGATCAACGACAGGCAATACTAAAAACATCTGATGTCAAACTCATAAAGTTTATTTGTGAGTGTGCCTTAAATATCTTGTTGGGAAATGTTCCTCTTAAAGATGGTCAGAAGCTAAAGTTGAAAAAACATAGAAAGACACTACGAAAGTTAGTTGAAACGCGCGGTACATGGAAAAGCAAGAAAAAATTTATTGTTCAAAAAGGTGGATTTCTGCCTCTCCTGCTTGGACCAATCATTGGTGGTTTGCTCTCCAATTTGTTCAAATCTTCTTCGTAGAACTTTCAATAATATGGAGCATACAAGAAAAATGGTACTGATTCCTAGCGAGCAAGTGGACAAAATTAATCAACAAATGCAGACGATAAATCAGACATCTTTACATAATAATAATAATAATGGTTCGCCGGTTATACCAACGATACCTGGTGCAACTACAGAAACTCCTGGAAACAATCTTGGTAGATTAGATTCTGAAATGAGTCGAATCTTATTCTCACCTTTTCCGTACGATGAACGTGAAAGGTGGAAAGACTACAGTCAAGTGTTGAAAAAATTTCTCTTCTTTGTCGATAAAAGTAGGAAATTAACTGCTAAGAAAATGGATTATTCTGAAAATACAGATAATGATTCCCATGAGTTTATGCCTGTAAAGGATATTATAGCTAATGTACCTAAATCTTTTCGGTCTAAAAGTACATTATTACTCAATCACCTAACAAAGCCTGACTTTGCCGACAGAATAAAATGGGATAAATATGGCTCGGTGATCATTGACGGAAAACGAATTGAACATTCAAACGTTACAGATCTCGTTAATGATGCATTGAGGTATAGAAAAAGTGCTAACCCTCCAGGAAGAAGTCACTTTGCCCGTATACTTCAAGAGCTTGGCACACCGCGAGAGCTCGTGAAAAATCATGAATATTGGACTCAAGCTAAGCAGATACAGCGCGGCATCAACTACCGATTGAACCAAGAATCTCTCATAACAGATGATGAAACTACTGAGGATGAGGTTAGAATAAATAAAACTCTTACAGGTCCTAATAATTCAATTCGTGAGAGGAGTCGCAGTAGAATTAGAAGAAGTAGCCGTCGAGAGAAGGTACAATCTGGTTCAGGAATGCTAACCCAGTGGCAATCTTTTATCCTAAAATGAAGTTACTTGAAGAAATATACTACAATCCTGGTCATCCTGCTTCCTACAGTGGCGCAGAAAAATTAACTCGTGCTACACGTGGTAAAGTATCTCGCACACAAGTAGTTGATTGGCTGAAATCTCAGGACGCATTCACTTTACACAGGCCTATTCGACAAAAATTTCAAAGAGCTCATTACACAGTTTCCAATTTTGATGAGGTTTGGGAATGTGATTTAATTGACATGCAAAGTGTTTCTACTTATAATGATAATTATCGTTATCTCTTAGTGGTAATTGATATCTTAAGTAAATTCGCCTGGGTTGAGACACTTCGAAATAAAACAGCACTGGAGGTTAAAAATGCTTTTGAACGTATTTTACAAAGAAGCAATCATCGTACTCCTTTCTGTTTACAATCAGACAATGGAAAGGAATTCTTAGGAGCTCCGTTTCAAAAATATCTGACTGATAATGGGACAAAATTCCGCGTGACACGGGATCCTAACGTTAAAGCAGCCGTAGTCGAACGTTTCAACCGAACACTCAAGGAACGTATGTGGAGATATTTTACACACAAAAATACTCGACGATATATTGATGTTTTACAACAAATTGTGAGTGCTTACAATAATGCTAGACATTCTAGTATTAGAATGACACCGTCTGAAGTTAATTTATCGAATGCAGCCGAAGCTCGAGCAAATATTCAGCGTCGTTTCTGTAAAGAAAAAAAGTCCAAAGGAAAGCCTAAATACAGTGTTGACGACAATGTCAGAATCAGTCGTGAGAAAGGTTATCAGTCTGGCTGGAGTGAGGAATTGTTTGTTGTAAGGCGGGTCATTACAGGAAGAAGTCAAGCACCTTACATGTATGAGTTGAAAGATTTAGCAGGAGAAGAAATAGAAGGTGTTTTTTACGAACAAGAATTGACTGGTGTTAAAAATAAAAATATTGAGGAGGACGAATTTCAAATTGAAAAAATATTACAGACTAAAGGCAAGGGAAACAAAAAACAATTTCTTGTCAAGTGGGTAGGTTATCCTGACAAATTTAATTTGTGGATTCCAGCCTCAAATTTAAAAAACTTGTAAAAATGAATATCGATCAATTTGACCTCATTTTACCAAGCAATAGTAGTATGAAATATTTTCCCGAGAATACCACTTCCAATTTTATTACACAATTGCCACATGAGATTCGTCTACAAGGACAGTGGGTCGTAGCACTCACAGAAATACAACTTCCTCGTACATTTCTTCATGTGAGACACGATGATTCATTTGAAAATCATATTGTTCTTATGAACAGTGGGGCTGCAGGATATGAATATCCACAATATGATGGTAATAGTAAAAACAGAAAATCCATTGAGAAAGGTATTGACCTTCTTCACAAATATAACGTACCTATTAGTATGAGGGAAGGTGAAATGACTGATGAAAATATGAAGGATAAGTTAGGAGATGTAATAGATCTTATTGCTCTGAGAGAAAAGAAGGATGGAGTGATGTCTCTTATGTGGAAAAAACCTCTTGTTAATTTCTTTCAAGCCGGTCTTTATGCAAATATTGTGTCTCTTTTGAATAATCTGAATAGTCTTCCAGAAATGAGTCAACATATTAGATTTAAATATGACAAATTCAAAAGTAGTTACGTAAGTATAGAAAAACAGTGTGAAAAATTATGTCTGACTGATCACCATTTTTTGGTACTTAGTGATAAATTATCACGTATTCTTGGATTTGCTCCGGATAATCTAATCCCAATTTAAACTAAAGACTACATTGCTAGACACCCACCTAGTCTATCAAGTGCTCTTCCGGATAAATTATCTATTTACTGCAATATTTGTGAACCACGTGTTACGGGAGATGTAAAAGCACCACTTTTACGTACAGTTTCTTTAGATACAACAGATTACAATTTTGGTACAACACAAGTTACCCATTTTACATCACCTAACTACATACCAGTTCTTAGAACAGGTTTTCCAACCATTGAAATTGATATAAGAGATCACATTGGTTTGCCAATACCATTCGAGTACGGTACGCTGACAGCTACACTTCATTTTAAGCGTATTGACTAGATAAGAGAAAAATAATGGCTCATTACATAGATTATTACTCCTCACAAGTAGGTGGAAGAGATATACCACAAATATACATTGGAGCTCCATATCAGAAGGGGCATGGAATTGGTAGCTTTCTCGGAGGTTTATTTCGACGTGTTCTCCCTTTCTTAACTAACGGTGCTCGAGTCATCGGAAAAGAAGCTCTTAGAACCGGTATGAATGTTATGAATGATATGGACAGTAAGATACCTCTCAAAATTTCGGTTAAGAATCGTTTTGGAGAATCTAGTCAAAATTTGAAACGTCGTTCAATGGATAAAATGGAACATATCATGAACGGTTCGGGTTATAAACATAAAAGGAAGAAGCAAGTGGTTCAGTCTATTTCTAATCGTGGTACGCTTCACGTCGTGAGTGCAAATAGAGTAAAAAAGATAAAAAAAAAGCTCAGTTAGAAAAATCAAAAAGCGTGTTACGATAAAGAGAAAAAAGGCTACTAAAAACAATAAAAATACAAAAACAAGTAATCGCACAATTGAAGATATTTTTGGAAATAAATAAGAGTAATAATGTCGTTTCTTCATTCTCATTCCTGCGAGTGCTTAAAGTCAGAGCTAGATCTTTTCTCACTGCCTCCAACACAGACATCTATAGAAAGCTCGCAATGGGTTCATTATAAACCCGTTTCTTCAGTCACTGATGACGCCCCCATAGAGTTTGTTGATCCTGGTCATGGTGATGAGTACCTTGACTTAGCACACACTATGCTCAGTCTTCGAGTGAAATTAGTAACTCCTGCAAGAGTAGCCGCAAATACGGTCCAACTAGATAAAGTAGGGCCAGTAAACAATTTCATGCATTCGCTGTTCAATCAGGTGGATGTATATTTCAATCAAAAACTAGTATCACCTCCTAGTAACTCTTATGCATATCGAGCATACATCGAGACTTTACTTAACTACGGCCCAGCTGCCAAAGATAGTGACGTTTTCAATCAAGGTAAATTCGCTAAAGCTCTATCTCAGGGTACTGCAAAATATCCTATCACACGTGTTGAAGTAAAAGCCTTAACGATACACTCGGGTGTACACGCTGAAACTCTTGACAATGTTATTCTTCGTCAATTACCAAAAAGAATAATAATAGGATTTGTGGAGAATACTGCATATAATGGCAATGGCATCAAAAATCCCTTCAATTTTCAAAATTTTAAAATCAATCATCTATCACCTTATCTTGATGGTACCTAGATACCTTCAAAACCTCTACAACCGACCTTCAACACCAAAGGACTCTATGTCGATGCGTATAACACATTATTCACTGCAAGTGGTATTCATTTTCTAAATGAGGGAAATAGTATTGGCCGACAGCAATATCCAAACGGTAATTGTTTATTTGCCTTTGATCTTACACCTGATCTATCCGCAAATTGCTATTCTCATTGGAATCTTGTAAAACATGGGAGTCTCAGAATTGAAGTACGCTTCGAAGAGGCACTTGCTAACACAATTAATTGTCTAGTATACGCAGAGTATGATAATGTTTTGGAAATAGACTCGTCTAGACAAGTTATAGCAGATTTCAGTGCTTAGTTGAAGTGGTGGTACTTTCTATTTAGGGAAAAGCCTCCTCATGGAATACCTCAGTCTCTACTTGTTCGTCACGGTAGGAAACTCTCTACTGTTATATAGCATATTAAAAAATAATCATGGTTGATTACGTGATTGATATACAAGGATTTCGTGATGATTCTGGTCGTTTTATACCTAAAGAAGTAGCTTTAGTTACTCTAGATCGTCACTGTATAGCTCATTGGATTACCTCTCCACCTTATGCTTTCACTGATCTCACAAGCCCATCTCAAAGACAAAATAATTGGCTCAGTTGTAAACATCATGGAATTGAATGGTTTGAAGGAGATGTTTCAATGAATTTTCTTCATGCTAATCTTCGTGACGTTGCCCGAACTGCTAGACTAATATACACTCGAGGACATGAGATGGCTCTTTTGCTGCAAAAGATTACAAGTAGACGCATCACAAACCTGGAGGAACTAAGCTGCCCATCGTTTAAAAGGTTGGAGTTTTTGGATGAGTTTTGCTTCCATCATGGGGTAAAAAAAGACTCAAAATTTGTGTGTGCTCTTAATAATGTTCTGCGACTGAAGAAATGGATCGAGAATGAACGACTAGATGGAGTGCTTTCGTACTCATACAATAAAACATCTGTCTGCAGTACACATCCAGCCATATCATCTACAACCGTAGGACATAACCTTTCATACACTTCAGAAGATTTATGGGTCGATACTGTAGAATTGTCCACACAATCAAATCTGATATCTTCAAAGAAGTATGAACAGTCTCCAGATACTACAAGTGCTCCGTCTCACAGAAGCAAGGACAGTAGGTGTATTTCCTGCCGATCAGATTCCCAAGCGGTGGACAAAACCAGCTGTAATTGTTGCTAACAGATGGACATAAACAGCCTGGTACCCACTAGGTCGTCATGTACGTCGGAAACAACGGACGAGCTACCTACTTTGACAGTTACGGGCTACCGCCTCTTGTACATGAACATCTTCGTTTACGGGAAAATTGTTCCTTCTACAGATGGAATACAACAAAACTACAAAGTGCGACTTCGAATGTGCGTGGCCAATACTGTATTATGTTTCTTCATTTCATGTGTCATAATTATTCTTTGTCTGATTTTACTAATTTATTTACGAATAATCTAGAAGAAAATGATATCTTCCGTAAATTTTACAAAAAACTGTTGAAGAGAAATAAATGGAAGGAAAACTCTTCTTCAATGAGAAACCGTCAACTAAGTGGTGGTAAATATTGTAAACAAAATAGTGTCCTTGTATCATGTACACAGACAGCATCAACCCACACTTTTCTTACTATAAAATATACGTTGAATTTTATGATCATTATGTGTTCTATTTTTCTTTACAAAATATTTCACTCAATAAAAGTAACTAAATTTAAGCATTTAAGTACAACACTGAATAGTTTAAATTATATCTTTTCATCATGAAATGCATAATTTGATGATAGACGTAACCGCTAGAGCAAGATAATTAAGACCATATAGAGTGATGTCGTAAAAGATACAACCCACGAATTTTCTTCATACACGCACGTGCTGCATTTTGGGTCCACTCTTCAGCGTTATGTGGTCTAGGTCAGGTGAGAGGGAAAGTACGTAACCATTAGAGTGAGATAACTAAGGTCATATAAAGTGAAGGGCGTCAACTCTTCATAGACACACTACCTGATGGCGAGGGGGTCGGCGCCATAGTGCGGTGAGGGGGGGGCTAAGGAGTAGTGGAAGGGATTCCTGGTCGAAGTGATGCCTTACTACTTATAAGCCATGGCAATTCACTTGTAGTACAGTTGATTCGGAGTGATTTAGGTAATCCATGTAATTAACTTATAATCCAGAGTAATCCAGGTAAATCGGAATATTTGTATAGGTAATTAAAATACTTTTAAACTTTTGTTGACAATTCTATTTTTCAATCAATTCTCTTTACGGTAATTTAACTATTCCATTTTTTGGCAAAAAAAAAAGTAATTTGCTTGGTTGAAAAATCATTTTATCGTCAATTTTTTAATTGAAGATGAATAATTGGTTGAAAATTCAACTTCTTGGTGAAAAATGTAACCGTTTTGTTAATTTTTTTCTAAATTAATTTTTTAACTGAAAATTGAACTATTCCATTTTTCATTTTAAATTTATATTTTTTAGTTGAAAATTTATCTATTTTGCTAAAAATTTGTTGATTTTTTGTATAGAAAATTATTCGTCTAACTGGGAAGTTCATCTTTTTTGGTTAAATTTGGTTTTTTCGGTTAAAAATTTGATTGTAAATTTATTTTGTTGTTGTAGAAAATTCATGTATTTTGCTAAAAATTGGTTGATTTTTTTGTAGAACATCTGACCATTCCTATCAGTTATGTAAATCACATTTAATGTATGTACCTAGTCTTCTGCTGAATGTAGATATGAAGATATGTGGCTTGAGAATGAGAATTGATATACATAGTTTATTCGACGATTCCTATGTGTTATGTAAATGTAGAAATGTTGAATTGATTTGAAAAAATAAAATTGTTATATATGGCCATTATCATTACGTGTATTAGAATTGTTTCTATGAGAATTCATTGAACAAAATTTGCAGGCATTCAAATTTCAAACAGAGTAGCGCGCAGTCACGTATTTGAGACGCAGGCTGCGCGCGCTTCGGGAGCCAAAATAGATGCTAGCGTGAACGGCTCGTCTCTAGAGGTATCCACATCCAAGCCACTCAAGGTGTATTTACACGCTCTGTCTGCTGGCTGTCAGCCAGCCAACATATCGAAATATCCATTCACACCTCCGGAAAATTCAGTGAAATATAGTAATATTTTAGTTATTTTCCAGTGAGTTTCAGAATATAACTAAAATTTTACTATATTTTACTGAATTTTCCCGAGGTGTGAATGGATATTTCGATATGTTGGCTGGCTGACAGCCATTAGACCAGGGATGTGCAGTTACGCGTAACTGGAGGATTTTGAAGTAAAATACCTAAGTGAAGTATTTTACGTAGAAAACAGGTAAAATACCTAGTAAATTACGTACCAAGATGGCGGACCTGTAGAACTGTGCATAACCTCACTTTTTTGAATTTCTGGTATCGGCATTCCTAAAATGGTGTAAGAGTTTGTTTTCAATGCCTATATTGTTAATTGAAAAATAATGATGTCAAACAGGAATGTGCCGACCCTTCGCCCCCTTCCATGATTCGGCAGTTTGTTGTAATTCTGTTGAAATACAGAAAAACAAGTGTCCCGGCACTGATACTTCCACCCTCCTTTCTACGAAGGTCATTATACAATACTCGCACGAGTTCGCTTTCATTGGGCCGGTGTAGTGAAAGAAATAATGGCAACGCCTGCACTTCGGGTGTTTGATATTTAGAGTCGCTTTTCGAATTAGGGCATGATTTAACACTAGTTTGTAATGGGTCTCATCTTCGTGTAGTCTTTGACCCTGAACAGAAATTTCAAGTCCCAACTTCAGAGCCCGCAAGCACTTCACGCGAATATCATCTCCCCGCACTAATATGAATTATACTTGATACATTTGAAGCCTTTTAACGGGCTCCAAAAAGGTGATGATGGATCGTAGGTCCCCTTTCTTGCCTCTTGTTTCATTGATTCTTTATTGAAAATAATATTTTCAATCTTGATCTGCAATATAAAAAAAAAATTTTGAAGTCCCGATAAAAGAAAAAGAGAAAGAATAGAGAGAAAGGTTTTATCTCTCCACTCGATCCCCCTCATTACTCTCTCTCGTTTACTTGTTTTAATTTAATTTCACCAATTTTTAAAAGGAAAGAAAAAAAAAGGAAGTTAAATAAAATTTTATTTTAAATAAACCAGTTAAAAATTCTATCGTTTAAAAATATATATATATATATATTTTTTAATATTTAATTTAACCTTCAGAGTAGGTCAGATATCTTTTTATTCATTTGAAGAGTATTTTTTTTTTTTAAATAAAATTCCGGGTCAAAATAAATTCTTGTTTTGTTTTAGCGACCGCCTTGTTTCTTCCCTTGATTCTTTGTTTGACGCACGCCATCGGGTTTCGCGCGGAGAGCGTTCATTATTCCATTATTTCTTGAATCTTTAAGACTCCACTGTATCCAATCCGATTTGAGGTCTTTGAGCCAGTTCATTTAAAAAAAAAAAAAAAACTTTTCTTGGCACTTTAAAATTTAATTTGTGGTATAACACTGAACCAGTTGTCTAGGAAAGATTAGCTACGACTGATTTCTTTGCCATAGTCGATCCTTTGCCCTCACTCAAACTCTTTCGCTTTCTTTGAGTGTCCCTTTTGAACCTATATCCCTTCGCTCGGGAACTACTTTAGTTTCTATAAACATCTCTCGGTTTTCTTTTATACATTTTTATTATCGCGCGCCGAGATGTGCTCATTTCTGAGTTCCTTATTTTCGGCTACAAGATTTGAAATTCTATCTTTCCGTTGACCAAATCTTGGTACGAGGAACAGAGGTTTGCTTTATAAAAAAAAAGTTATTATTTTTTATTTCAAATCGAAATTCCCAACAAAGAAAATTAATTTAAGAATTCTGCTTCCCAATGTTTTGGATCTTGAAAATCAAAAATCTCATTATTATTCAATTTCCGAAATTGAGAATTTAATTTAATCACTTACAATTTTTAATTGCCAAGCTTAATTCAATTTCCATTCTCACTCAAAGTTTATGAACAAAATTTGATCTAATTTATAATTATGAGATATATACATTTGTACAACCTTTCCTCCTGCGTGCATTTATTAATTGAATCTCGTATAGGCATGTTTGATCCTATTCATATGTACAGTTATATTAGTTTTTGAATTTTTTTGCAAGATGACATTTAAATAGCTTTGTATTGCTATAATTGGATAAGGTCCCTCGTAATATTCGTCGTCTAATTTGTGAGAGCCACCTTTTTTTTAAGAGCCATACGTATTGTCCGACTTGGAAGTTCTGTTCATTTAATTTCCTATCGTAGTACCGTTTACATCGTTTTTTTGCTCCCTGAATTCGCGCTTCAACAGTGGATTCGCTAATTAATAATCGTTCTAGCATTTCATTTACTAATTGAGTATAGGTTAAAGGAACTTGATCTTTGGAAAACTCTGACGGCACCCTCGCTTTTCTACCATAAATTATTTCGTGTGGCGTTACACCTGTGGATTCGTGCACAGCTGTGTTAAATGAGAACATGGCAAACGGAAGCCATTGGTCCCAATTTGTCAGACTACAGTAATGCCTAAGATATTCGATAAAAGTACGGTGACTTCTTTCTGAAGCACCCAGAGACTGAGGGTGATACGCTGTTGATTTATACTGTTTTATTTTAAACAACTTAGCAATCCCTTTCATTATTTCACTAAGAAAATTCGTCCCTTGATCAGTTTGGATTGATTCCGGGCATCCGAATCTACATATTAGATTTTCTGCGATTGCTACCGCCAATATAGATGCCTCGGTTTTCGGTAATGGAATAACCCCGGAATATTTGCTGAGACAATCTTGCCAAGTTAAAATAAATTTATTCCCCATATCAATTTCCGGTAATGGCCCTACTATATCCAATTGTACTTTTTCAAAAACTCTAATTGGGGGTATCTGTTATTTGCATTGGTTGCCTAGTCTTTATTCGCATAAGCTTTCGTTTTTGGCATAATTCGCATGTCCTGACATATTCGGCAATTTGTTCCTTCATACCTGGCCAGTAATACCTTTCTCTAATTCTTTCGTATGTTTTTGTCTGTCGTAAATGCCCTCCCATAGCCGAATCGTGCGCTTCTTCCATTATTTTACCTATATCTGATTCTGGGGGAATTTGAGTTTCTCCAGTACAAATGATAATTTCATAATTTTTATCAAATTTAGTTTTAAAAATTTGTTCTATCGGATTCCATAACGTTTTGTCGAACCCATTCCCTTCTCGCGAAATACTGAAAGTTTTCAACTTTATCGTGTCCATTGAGGACTTTAACATTTCTATAGCAGATTCAAAATTTTTTATGTCAAATTTGTCATTGAATTCTTCTTTCAAGAACACATTTATTATATAGTGCCTTTTATTCCTGATGTAAATTATCCCACTTAAATCTGGTTTTTCGATTTTTAGTTCCGGTATTTTTATTAGGTTTCTTTTTAATAAGTCTCTTCCAATAACAATAGTTATTACACAATCACATGACATGAAATTAACTATATGATCATTTCTTAGCCATAAAGAGTCTCTACAAGTCCTGAAAGTCGGGCATTCCGTATTTTCGGGAGCCAAATCATCTCTTCCGTCGGCCCCTCTGTTGCCAATACCTTCGCTGCCCGCCTATTTTAGTTTATTTGTTTTATTAAAGGGTCAGTTTCGTTTTCGTCTATACATTTTTTTCTGATTATTTCTACCCCTATTATTTCGTTGTCTTCCAACTCACTATCTCCGTCATAATTACTTTCTTCATCAACCTTTGAAAATCTTAGTGTCGGCCTTAAAGGGCACTCCTTCTCACATTCTGATGTCCGCTCTGAAGCACACCCTTTTTCACTCTCTGATGTCCGCTTTGAAGGACACCGTTTTTCACTCTCTGATGTCCACTTTGAAGGACACCGTTTTTTCATGTCTGCCCGATTATGAACCTCGGACAGCATGGCTTCGTTCTCACCTCCTTTTCTTTTTAATGTCCCTTTTAAGGAACCTTCATCTATCTCCCGGGATAATCTCGTCTCTGAATTTGAATCATAACACGATTCATCCCAAGGAGCTTGCAATGACTTTCCCTGCAAATTTCTCTTTTTAAATGCCTCGACGCAACGATCCAGACCGCCCGACCAGATTTCAACTTGTACTACTGATTCTTGCTCATTTTCATTTCGCACCATCTTTTCGCAAACTTTACCGCTGACAAGGCTGCCGGGAACGCGACCCTTAAGGCACTTACTATCAGTTTCCTTACTTTCCTTAGTTTCGTCAGTTTTTGAGTCTAAAAGTTGTCCAGTAAATACTTTTTCAATGAGATATTCATGGTACAGGGGAGAGGGGTCAGGTACAAAATCATCATCAGGTGACTGGGCATGCGTGCTCAGAACCCGATCACAATCCTGTCTAAAGGCTTCCGATACTGAAGGGAATTCAATTTTATCCGTCCGGTTTCGAGAGAGCGCGTCGGCATTGGCATTTACCTTTCCGGGCTTGTATCGAACCTCATGTTCATATGCCTGCAACTTTATTTTCCAACGCGCTAATCGCGAATTCATTGTTGGATCTTTTAATTGATAGAGCCACACGAGTGCGTGATGATCGGTTAATAAAATAAATTTTTTCCCGTACACATATGGCCGAAATTGTTTTACTGCAAATAAAATAGCTAAGAGCTCCTTTTCTGTTGTATTATATCTTAATTCCGCCCCAACTAAAGTTCTAGATGCATATGCTATTGGAAGGTCTTTTCCGACGGGACCCTGATTGAAAATAGCACCCACGGCATAGTCAGAAGCATCAGTAGTGATTAAAAAAGGACGAGTAAAATCCGGATGTTGAAGGATCGGTTCAGAACATGAAAGTTCTTTTAATTTTTCAAATGCCTCTTGAGCTTCTGGTGTCCAATTAAACAAACGATTTTTTCTGAATAATTCAGTAAGTGGTTTTGCTATAAGGGCAAAGTTAGGAACAAATCGCCTGTAGTATCCCGCTAACCCTAAAAATTGCTTCACATTTCTGCGTCCCTTTGGACGTGGAAAATTTTTTACGGCTTCTACCTTTTTTGGGTTTGGTTTTACTCCCTCCCGTGAAATGATGTGTCCCGAATAACAAATTTCCTTTCGAAAGAAATGGCACTTTTCTGGCTGCAAAACTAACCCTGCATTCTTAAGACGCCTTAATAATTTTTCAAGCTTAATTTGATGCTCTTTCAAGGACTTTGCGTGAATAACGATATCGTCCATATAGACAAACATGTCCACCCCCTGAAGTCCCGAAAGAACCCTGTCCATAAGTCTTTGAAATGTACTAGGGGCATTTTTTAACCCAAACGGCATTGCAGTAAATTCATAATGGTGACGATCCGTGCTAAAAGCAGTCTGTGTTCGATCGTCCGGGTGCACTTCAATTTGGTGAAACTCCTGGGCAAGGTCTAGTACGCTAAAATATTGTGCACCCCCCAGCTGGTCTAAAATTTCTGTTATATTCGGGAGGGGATAAGCATCTCCTACTGTTTTTTCATTTAGTTTTCGGTTATCAATTACCATTCTCCAACGTTTATTACCTGCCGAATCTTCCTTTTTTGGAACCACCCAAACCGGATAGTTATATGGTGAATTTGAGTTTACAATAGCATTATTTTCTAATAATTCTTTTGTTTGTTTCAAAACCTCGTCTTTATGGATTTGCGGTTTTCTATGGGGCTTTACATTTACCGGTATATCGTCAGTCGTGTGTATACGGTGTTGAACTAATTCAGTTTTTCCTAATTTATCTCCCTTCAAATGAAATTGATAAGGATATTTTGATAATAATTTTTGTAATTCGTGTTTTTCTTCTTTATTTAGTTTTTCAAAATTAGTTTGATCATTTAATCGGGTTATTCGGTCGTCAAGTTCTGTTGTTGTCGTATTGTTAGTGTTTTGTTTGAGTTTCCCTTTTTTTGTTTCTAGTTTAAATTCTTCAAAGTCTTCTAAAATTACGGGTGGAATTGTAATTTCCAAATCTGTAGTCGTTGTATTAATGCAATAAACATGGATGTTTCCATTTTGGGGTTTCACCAAATTCTCGCCCAAATACACCCCGGGTCCAGCGTTAATTTTCGGCAAGTACCCTACTTTCATTTCGGTATTTTCTACGGTCAATTTTACTAATTGTTTTTTTCTCCCCTTTAATTTTAGAATACTACTTTTTTGTTCAGTGACAAAAGGGAAGTTTCCCAAATCATGTTCCAATATTTTATTTTTCATATTCACTATGGCATCTTTTAGAAATGGCATTCCAATCATTCCATCTTGTTCAATTGGAAAATCATTTGGTACCACCTGAAACGAGCAATCTTCCGTTCCTATTAATAGTTTAGTTTCTCCAAAAGTTGTTACTCCCTGTGAGTTTATTCCAAACAACTGATATTTTAAATTTGGATTTATAACCGAATTTGATCTCAAAAATTTTCTTTTAATTAAATTTAGTTCAGCTCCCGTGTCCACAATAAAATTACCCTCGTTGTTTTTCAAATTTTTACTTTTTTAATTTTATTTTAGGAGATTCTAATTTATGTCTCAGGTAATTCATTGTTAATATAACTCGTCTCAAGGGCGCTTCCCCTTCATCAACAAGCCCAGCGTCGCGCCACTCAGCTGAGCTTGTCACTCGTTTAAATTCTCTATAGTTTCTTTTCGAGATTTTTCTTCCCTTTTGATTCTATTCCTACAATCATCGTAAATATGTCCCGATCTTTTACAATAGTTACAAAAAGGGGTACCTTTCCCTACATTATGTTTTGGACAATTTCGTGATATGTGTCCCTGAATCCCACATTTATAGCACGTCAAAGGGCTGGTTTCGATTCTTCGTTCGGGACATTCGTGTGCCATATGTCCCTCTATCTGGCAATATAATAATGCAATATAAATTATACTCTTCAAGGAGCAGAGATAAATTATTCTACAATAGAGAAGGAACTTCTTGCTATCGTCTTCTGCGTCAACTATTTCCGGCCTTATTTATATGGTCACAAATTCGTCCTCGTTACTGACCATAGGCCCTTAGTTTGGCTGCATAGCATTAAGGATCCTGTCTCTAGGTTGGCTAGATGGCGAATCAAGCTGAGTGAGTATGATTAAGTGATTGTGTATAAGCCTGGAAAAGTGAATTCAAACGCTGATGCTTTGTCGAGAAATCCACTGAATGATAGGGGCCCTTTATTATCTACTTTGGATTCCTTTGATGCAAAGCTGATAGCGGTTGTGGAACTTCCAGCTTCTCATTGCGAGACTGACCTGGAAGATATAATGGAGCGAGTGTTTGCTTGTTTTGAGGCTCTAGATGTCAGAGCAGTGGAAAGTAACGTTACTGGAATTGAGGTGATTAGTGAAATGAATAATCCAGACTCAATCTCTCAGAATTATCAAATCGGCACTCAGGATCAGAGTACCGAAGCACAACGACTCGCGACTTCTGTTGGGTGTAGCCTATTAGGGACCCCGTTATCGGTCTGCGCCAATGCACCACAGCATTGTGGTCCAGATTCGTGGGGATGGAAACGCGCTAACCCCGGTAGTTTAGGTGGTCCTTTGAAAGATAAGGATTCCAAACCGGAGTCGAGAGATTCAACTCTCAGTGATGACAGCCTTATGGCTTCACCTGATGGAGACCTTAACGACCCAGTTAAGATACCTTCATCGGCTCGAAATGGTTTGGCTCAGGTGCCCAAAAAGCAGAAGCCCTTGATGCCCACGTCGTCATCGGCTCTGAGTGAGTTGTGGGGTGCGGGCGTTGGATTAAATTCTCCTGCCGAGAAGACGCAAAGTAAATTGTGCGCTTTGCAGGAGATGAAAGACAAACACAATAATGGTGAGGACAGTGTTGCTGTTCTTGGAAAGACTCCTGCATTGGTCGTCTCGGATGCGTGTATATCATACAGTAAGGACAAAATATATATGGGTAGAGGTCATATTGCTCATTTTGTCTTAGCTGATGGTTCGATGATATCTGAAACTAATCAAGAATTAGTGAGTCATAATCTCTTCAAGGTTGAAGATTTCTCGGGAAGTAATCCTAAATTAGGTGAAGTAGTAGTTTTCACTTGGAACAATAGGTCTATTTTTGCTTTGATTGTGAAGAATAAGCATGATGATCAGCTTTTCTTGAATCACATATCTAGTGCAATTATTGCATTAAAAAATGCAATGAGGACTCTTAATGTCAAGAGCGTGAAGATTTCGAATAAGGGAAACAATCTAGATCAGATCTCTTGGCTCTCGATCGAGCAAATGTTTCGACAGCATTTTGTCGGGTCTGAATTATTAATTGTCATCTGCTCCGGTGAAATAGTTATTCCACCACGTCATGAAAGAGATGACATTATCAGAGAATTTCACGAGTCTGCTGTTGGTGGACATAAAGGTTGCTCGAAATGTTACTGGGCACTTAGATCTCAATATTATTGGGATAATATGAAGAAAGACGTTAGAAGAATCGTTGGTTCATGTAGGAATTGTCTGAGAAATAAATTGGTTAGAAGGAAAACTCGTCAACCAATGTTGATAACCGACACTCCCAAAGAACCGTTTGAGAAGATTCAAATTGATCTCGTAGGACCTCTTCCAGTTACATCTAAGGGTAACACACATATCCTTACGATACAATATGTATTCTCAAAGTATTGTGATGCAATACCTTTGAAAGATACCGATTCAGTCACTATAGCCAGAGCTTTAGCCGAAGAATTTATTACGCGGTATGGTTGTCCGCGCGTGATACAATCCGATCAAGGTGCTAATTTGGTTATTAAAGTGATCAAGATTTTTTGCAAAATATTTAGAATCAAGAAGATCCAATCGTCTGCTTATCATGCGCAGAGTCTAGGATCTTTAGAAAGAAGTCATCATACCTTGATTAAGTATCTTAGGAGTTTCGAAGGAAAAGTTGACTTGGATGATTGGACTAGATATGCAGTTTTTTCCTAAAATGTAAATGTTCACGAGGCAACAGGCTTTGCTCCATTCACTCTGGTTTACGGTAGAGATGCTAATCTTCCAACAAGCTTCTCTCCTAATCCGCCTGATAAAACGTATACGATGCATTTGCAGGAACTCTTTCTGAGGCTGGACAATGTGCACTCCCTGGCTCACGAAAGGCTCCTAAAAGCAAAAGAAAAGTATAAGAAATACTACGATAGGAAAGCTAATCCTAAGCACTTTAAGGTAGGGAGTCAAGTATATGTGAAAATAAACGGAAGAGAAAACAAAAAATTTTCGCCGTATTATGATGGACCATATGTCTTAGAAGAACTCATAGGTAAGCGTAACGCTCTTATAAGAATTAGCCCATCTAAGACTAAAATTGTCCATTTGGATAAGTTGAGACTCTGTTCATATCCATGCATGGAAGACTAAGATAAAAAATTGATTTTAAATTTGAGAATTGTAAAATTTGGAAAATTTAAGAAATGAACAATTATTTTTCCAAGAGCAATTTTGATATTAAAACAATTTTTGAATAACTATAAACGATGAAAGTAGTTATAATTCAAAAGTCGAAATGAGCAAGCATTAAGATTTTAACAAAAATATGATGTACATTATAATCGTAATGAAAATGAAGACTAAAAATATCCAACTTGGGTGAATGGTAACATTCCTCGAAACACCGGTTTCGGCAATCTTACATCTTTTCTTCTAAAGTATATATCACATTTTCCATGATAAAATAATAAAAGAGGTGAGATATCTAAAAGCTATTAAACTTCAATACAAAGTGAAAACTCTTCACCTTGGTTCTAAAAAAGGGTTCATATAGAATTAAAAAAAAGAAAGAAAGGATATGTACATATATATATATGAATAGTTGTTTACCTTTCTTATGTAATCCTTGTAAAAAGTAAACTCCTAGAATTACTGGTAAAGAGCTATAGCCTATAGCTATAGAAAAGTAATTATAAATTAATAATTTTTAAGAATATGATATATGCATTTATTGAATACTTATCTGGCAACAAAATTCCAAAATGAATTTTAAATATAGCAAAAATCACTAGCCCTGGTGATTCTGAAAAAAAAAATTTCCTTTATTATTTATATAATATAAAATTTAATGTCATATCAAAAATATTTTATTACAATTTTTACTGTCTTAAATCTTGATAAATATTACTATTAAAATTGTGTTTTCAAATTTAAATTCGAAAGATTTCGCGGGCAAAGTAACCTATAGGACAAGAATTTTTAGTATTCAGTACAATACCTTCATATTAAAAAAAAAAAGAGAGTCAGGAATGAAATTGTTCATCATTTATAAATTTTATTTTATACATTAATAGTGAAAATTCACCCTATGAATATAGAGAATTTTTAAAAAATGTGGGGAGTGAGTGCACACCTGTCGGTTTCGTATTGAGGTTATGTGAATCAAAACAAGTTTAAAATAAAAGAAAACAATAACAAAATTTGAAAAGAAAATTATTTAAATTATTTTCAAATAAAAATAATAAGTTTGGAAGTAAGTCATTGAAATTTTTACCTGTGAATGATATTCCGGAAAGTTGAGTTCCTTTTCCTCCACCATGGCACCAATGAACCTCGTTCAAATCTCCATTCCTACCAAATCTTTCATCGATTCTGGATCACGAAAATTTTTGTTTTGGTTTTCTTCCTTGTGTAAAGTGAACTTGTGTTGTGACCACAGAAAAAACTGGGGGTACGAAATGTTGCAGGTAATCATTATTTGTGGGTAAAGTCGGCTAGGGTACAGGGTAATGTCGCGCCGGGTAATTGATAAGTGGCTAAAGTATACCCGACTTTACCCTGGAGGAGGGTAACATGGGCGAAGTGTCACTTGCTGATTTTATGTTTCTAGAACCGGCTATAAACAATGATCTGTCGCATATTCGCGCGTATAAGGCACTCCAAAAGGATGATACTTAACATTAAGCAGCGAATTAATCGCCAAATTTTCGACTTACCACATTTTATTCATCAAAATAAATTTGACAGTAGATACAGAGTTTAAAAGTCGCCATGGTCTTTGGAGTGAATAGGTGCGTTGAAAAAAAAAACAAGTGTAAGTTTCGGCTTGGGAATTTCCAAAGATATGGTTGTCACAGCGGAAACTTTTCGGTAGGTATTTGAAACAAATCATTCTCCGTTTAATCGCAGAAATCTGTGCATGTCAATGGTTAATTAGCAATTTTGCGATAATGGACAGGTACATATTTATTGAAAGTGGCGGGTCGGTACTTGTGTTTTCCACAATGTCCTTGAAGAAGATTACTTTTTAGCGACCAGGGTTGCGTACGTAATATACCTTAGGTAATTTACGTCCCTAGTTTTTTTACATGTTATTTACGTTTTCAATATGGCGACTGCGCTTATGGCCCCGAGCACAATGGAGACCTGAAACCGAAACTTGAACCCGAAGATAACTCTGTCCTTTTTTACCTTACCTGCGGTAAAAAAGGACAGAGATATCTTCGGGTTCAGGTTTCGAGTTCGGGGCTCCATTGTGCTCGGACCCTATATGACTGACTTGCTTGGCAGCTTCTTAATTTATTAAAAAATTATTAGAGATGACAGACCCAGAAATTCCTTTTGGAAGGAGTTACATTTTATTTTAAAGAGGGAAAATGGAAAAAATTTTGCTTTTTGCCCCCGGTGCAATCGAGTGTTGTCAAATACGATTGAAATTAACTTTTCAGAACGCAATCACAAAAATGACGTGTTTTCATGCCTCCATAGACAAACGCAAAAGTACGGTTTTTGAGTGGCGTTTGGCGGTGCGTTGGATGAGTTAGAAAAATAGGGTTCAGTGAGCACGGCGTGACGTAGAGTTCAAAAAAGAGCTTTGTTTGTGCATGCTCCGAGTATTTTCGTAACGCTAGAGTTTGTCAGAGAGAGTCCGTGGTAGACAAAGATAGAAAGAGAATTCATGGCGTATTGGTGAGTTGATGTTTCTAACGAAGAGTATAGCGTGTTCCTATCGCCTCGCACATTATTTTGTTCTCAAAAGTATCGTTCGTGACTCCTGCGGACTGACGGCTTTTCTTTTTGAAACTCGCGCCATGTTTTTTAAACTCGTCTCCGGTTCGGGCGCCTACAACGCCCTCACCTACGAGTCGTTACAAAAACATTACGCTCGTTTCAAAAAGGCCATCAATCCACACTAGTTACGAAATGTACTATACTCTACGTCTTTTCAGTGGCGGAACTTCCTGAGGGTCTTTTTGTTTGAAGATGTTTCTAAACTTACAAGAAATACAAAGTCAGAAGATTTTAAAAATTAAATACAATCATTTATATTAACAAAGGATCAACAATATATACAAACCTGTGAGCTAGAAGACAGTCGTAGCTAGTATTTTTTTTAAATACTATTATAAATTGAGCATTTTGAAACTGCTTGATTTTCAACTTTCAACCGCTCAAACTTCACTTCTTCTCAACGGATTTTTGTCCACTTTCCCTCCTAGCTTTTGATTTACTCATTTCTTAAATTTTCTTTAAAAAATTCACTTAATTTTGCAGTTATTGCATTCCGGAATAAGTGAGGTTATAGTATGCTCTTTTCCATCACCCACCATTCAAGTCCGCCATTATTGACGTTTATTACATTTTCTACGTATAATACGTAAAATACGTATTATACGCATAAAGGTTCGAGTTACGAGTAACCGTGCGACCTTCAAGGTGTATTTACACGCTCTGTCTGCTCGTCGTCAGCCAGCCAACATATCGAAATATCCATTCGCACCTCAGGAAAATTCAGTGAAATATAGTAATATTTTAGTTATCTTCCAGTGAGTTCCAGAAGATAACTAAAATATTACTGTATTTCACTGAATTTTCCGGAGGTGTGAATGGGTATTTCGATATGTTGGCTGACTGACGACCAGCAGACAGAGCGTGTGAATACGCCTTGATAGAGACTACCGGCCGAGCGTAGTAGCACAATTGGCGCAACGATCAAATGTTGATGAAGTATTTTATGCTGTGCCGTCAGTTAGCAAGATGTCTGCACGCTGAGGGCTAAGCAATAATACCAATCGCATGGTATGGATGTTTGGGTTTTTTGTCACCCGAAAAAAATATGTTTGAGGCTGATCCGATATTCAGGGCTCATTTACACCTCTGCTGGCAAGACTCTTTTCCTATCACTCTAACATGTGGCAATAGCATAAGTTTATGTCATTCTACAAACTTTAAATATTTTTTAATGAGCCGTAAATATCGGATCAGCCTCAAACATATTTTTTTCGGGTGACACAAACCCAAACATAACCTAAAATTGTTTATACCTGTAAGCTTACGAAATTTGCGACTTATCACCGGTTTCATTTTTTTAAATGAGGTATTTCAGGTTGGGTGGGGAACTAAAAGATGTCTATTTAATTAAATAATTAATAGTTAATCTAAATACACTTATGGAAAAATATTTTTTTTCCAAGTTATAAAAAGAAATTAAGTTCCATCCTATGCAATTGGTATTATTGCGTAGCCCTCAGCGTGCAGACATCTTGCTAACTGACGTCACAGCATAAAATACCTTATCACCATTTGATCGTTGTGCCAATATACCTTTTTATTTCAATTATTTTCTTGTGCGCATACGCGAAAATGAATTGACCTTCCTGTCAATTTTTGGCTCTGTTGCTCGCGAATGCATAGGAAATGCAGTATTTTGTTTGAAAAACTAAAGTTTTAAATGGTATAGCGGAGTGTTTATGAATGAAAATGGAAAAGGATAATGCGATACCAGTAATTGTAAAAAAAATGGAGTTGGAGAGCATAAGAGCTGCTGCTACGGATTGTGTAAAAGTGGTAGTCGCAGTGAAGATTACGTCGAAAAGACGGATTTTCAACAAATAGCTAAATTTATGCCGGAAAAAGATAAATTTTCAATGAATTAGTATAATTTTCAACCAAGAAGAATTAATTTCTATCAAAAAAGATCAATTTTCGACAAAAAATGGAAGTTACATTTTCAGTTTAAAAAATTCATTCTAAATAAGAAAAATCTCATTTTCGACCAAAAATATCAATTTTCAACTAATAAGATGAATTTTTAACAAAGAACATGAATTTCTAACCAAATATTTTAATTTTTAAAGGAATTTCCAACCAGAAACATGAATTACTCACCAAGAAGATTAAATATTCTTCCACAAAATTCGAATTTTTAATAAAATACAGGAATTTTAAACAGAATATTTGAATTTTTAACATAAGAAGATAAATTGTTAACCAAACATGTACGAGTTAAGTTTTCTGTTAAAACAATCAATTTTCATCTAG
Source organism: Andricus quercusramuli (assembly GCA_932178445.1). Taxonomy (NCBI): domain Eukaryota; kingdom Metazoa; phylum Arthropoda; class Insecta; order Hymenoptera; family Cynipidae; genus Andricus; species Andricus quercusramuli. The sequence continues at coordinate 52,353 of CAKNXH010054508.1, forward strand.
AAAACATAATCTTTAATAAATTAATAATTAAATTTTGAATAAAGGAAAAGGTTTTCAATTACAACGATTCTCATTTTTCTTTCCTCTTTCTTATTTTTATCCAAATAAACAAATTTTTTTATTTTGTTTTTCTAGGAATTGCAATAGGAGCATTTTGTGGTGTTTGTCCAAATTTGATCGTTGAATTCTGTTTTTTTTTTTTTTTACCAAAAAAGATGAATTTTCAACGAAATCGTTTGAATCATCAATAAGCAAAACAGATTAATTTTCAACCAAGCTGCGATTTTTAACCGCAATGATAAAATGAATTTCAACTTTAATTTGTCGAGAATTCACTAACTCTGTCAGGTTTTCCCTGACATTCCCTGGCGTTCTGAAATTACCTGACAAATAATACGAGATTAATCTTTATGTTGGAACAAAAAAAATGAATAACTAATTGCTTTTTCAATTGGAATTTTCCATTCATCACACTTAATCCTATCGAACATACAGTTTTGGTATGCATTTCTTAAAGGTATTATAAACAAAATTATAATTATATTATATAATTATAATTATAATATATTATATATATATATAT
>CAKNXH010054509.1:0-25615 GCA_932178445.1 Andricus quercusramuli
TATACATATATTATAAGGGCAGCGCATATGAGAGCACACCAGAGCTTCGATAGATGACCAATCTCGGGGGTTGCCTGAAGATGGCCTTGTGCATAAAACGCCAGCAGCGAAATGTAAACAGGCAGGGCCGCCTGAACCGTTTGCATGACATTGCGCAAGCTACTTGACTGAATAGTAGTGAATTTATTTTGACTTTGGCAGGAAATTCGGAACTGAGTTGTTCAAAAGTACTTGACTCAACAACAACAAATTTTTAATCGACCAAAACAAACGTGGAATAAAACGCCGTGAAGAAAAAACCTGTGATAAAAACGCGTAATTCAAAAAGAGACGTTCCAGTATTAGAAAATTCTTCTCAGAAATCGCCTCTGAAAAAACGTGGCGTAGAAAAACCAAAATCGAAGCTACGAAAGAAATAGCAAAGCATTATATATTATTTCTTGTGAGACGCGTTACTAAAATACACTTTAAATGTTGAAAAACGTATGGGACAAATTCGTTGAATGTTAATAACTATTTAAAAATTGAGATCGTACAATAAGTATGTAAAAAAAGTTTATGTATTACAATCTATTAGCATCTGTTGTCAAATTAATTATTGTATAGAAAATCCGTGTTTTTCATCATTTTGCGTGAATTTCGATGGAAAAAAGTTGATTTTCACACGTGTCTGAAAATAATTGATGGCGAGAAGAATGGCACGTGAGTATGATTAACGATATAAATATTTTGAATAATCAAATAACAATAAATTTTACAATGTACCATCGCAGTGTTGAAAAAATATGCGAAAAACGAATAATATTCCGTTAATGCCGCGCGCGAACGCTGGACGAGATGCGCTCGCACGCCGAGCGTTTTTTATGAAATCATCCATAGTTACAATATTTATGACCCGATTACACTGAAATTATCGGAAAGTTTTCTTCTTACGTCGTACACTGAGAAACTTTAGGTTAGCAAAATTACTAAAACGGATAGCAAATGGGAGCAAAATGCTTAAATTTCGACATTTTAATACATAAATAATAAGTCATACTATTTTTATAAGAAGATTTCCTATTTGGTAATAGCAATTCTTACTATTTTCTGTAGTAAAATCCGATGTAGGAAAAATTAGTAGAGAAATTAATAAATTGTACAAAAAAAATAAAAGTAATAAGTATTTTAAATAACATCTCTCTAAATCTGAATTAGTGAAATTTCACTAATTGCTAGTGAAATTTCACTAATTCAATTAGAGAGAAGTCGGCCACTCACGATTAGTAGAAAACTACTAATTTGATTAGTGAAAATTGTCCACTTGTGAAATTAGTGAAATTCCACTAAGCAATTAGTAATCCTTGTCATTGCAGTGTGTACTAATTGAAGAGTGAAAATTCACTAATTATACAGTAAAAATGCACTAATTGTTCAGTGAAAAAATTAATTTTTTCAAAATAAATATAAATTGAAAGGAGGCTATAAAACAACACGCAGTATTATTCCCGAATGGTCACCCATCCAAGTACTAACCGCGCCCAACACTGCTTAACTTCAGTGATCTAACGAAAACTGATTTTTTCAGTGTGGTATGGCCGTTGGCGATAATAAATGAATAAATTGATCTTGAGTTCCTTTTTGTCTACTGGCCATAGTTAAATAGAACAATAATATGATAATTTCAGGGTGGCCGCTGGACCGGGAATCTCATGAGACCGGGAAAAACCGGGAAATAACAGTGCATTTATTTTTGACCAGGAATTTTACAAATTTAAAAATAGTCTTTCCAACCTGTATTTCAACCCTTCTTAAATAATTAGATAAATTGTTATATTTTACAATGTCAATGTCAATTTTACAATTACGCAATGTCATATGAGGATATGACTTCAGATTGGTCAAAATCGTTGCAGTTCACTAATTCGTTAGTGATCGCGCTAAGTTACTAATGAATTAGTGAAGCGATGCTACTAAATAATAGTGAACCATGTTTACTAATTTCATATTTAGAGAGATAATATACTAAATATGTAGAAGAAATTACTATTGTCTGTAGGAACACGATGTGTATTATGGACATTTCCTACTTTTTGTAACAAAGGTTAATACCAATTATTAAATTTGGTCCCGAATATTACTAACTGATTTAGCAGAAAGTATCGAGCCTTGGACCGAGCGCGGCCGAGGGCATCCGACGTGTGTCGATCGCCGATCATATTTTTAGGTTGCGAAAATGACACGCAAAAAAACGTAATTTAAAAAAAAATTTACTTATTTATAATTACATTAAAAATTTTGTTGTTTAAAATTATAAAAATATCATGAATATTAATCAATTAAGGATTAAATGAATTAGAACCAATAAACTTTCTATCATTTAGTTCATATGGAAGTTTTCATTTTGAGTCCCACAATGTCTTATAGGTAGATGGATCATCGCCCGACTGCTGTCCCGGAGACGCGTGTTCGATTCCCGCCAGCCTTCATTTTGTTCTAACCCGATTTTTCTGTTTCAGCTTTATAATATAAAATACTATCTTTCAAGAATATACACATATATGTAATTTCTAATGTTGTAAATTCTTAATTTAAATAAATGTGAATTATGCGTTAAATGTAGAACATGTGTGTAGGTAGGATTGTGTGAAAGTTAGCAACACGTATTTATTTTTTTTACTATTCCCACTGTAGCATATTTTTCTAACCAGTTAGTAATTCGGTGCGCACGGTCCCTGCGCATCATTTTACTACATCACTTTGTAAATAATGTTATCTTCTACAGATATCAATCCAACAAATTTACTATTGTCTCCTACCAAAATTAGTAAATAGTGCAGACTTGCAGTTTTACTACAGAGGTTAATAAATACTTCAAATGTCTTTTACAATAAATGCAATAGTTTTAACTTTTATTCCAATATATTTTATAATTCTTTAAGTAGCTACGAGTTACTATTGAGGTTAGTAAATATTATTAAAATTTGCTTTTTGCCTCTCATTGCAAAGTTCAGATAGTGAAATCTAGTGTGATTTTTGACAAGAAATACAAACAAGGGTTTCTCAGTGTAGAAAAAACGGCTTGCTCGAAGTTTTCTCAAAGTTTAAGTTCGTCGCATACTTTTTTCCGCCAAAGTGTCCGAAACCCGGTTACCACACGGAAAAAATTTATCCGTAAAAAAGTCACGAACTAGTAGATAGGTATCGGATATGAGAAAAATTTATCGGATATTGATGTATTTTCGTAAATAATCTGAGAACTTTGAGAAAGAACTGACGAACTATATAATTACGAGTGATTGGGAAAAGATTCTCAGAGCGCTCACGAGCTTGCCCGACAAATCTGGGAACTAGTAAGTAATTTCGGCCCGCACACACGCTTGCCCAAACACGAGGTGGGTATGTGTGCACGTATGTGTGCTTCGAGCTCGCCGGATGAGTGGCTAGAAGTTTTATAATACCTATTTTGTTTGGCCTCGATGGCTGCGTGTGTTTACGCACTCCTGGTTTATGTTTAGAAACTGGTGAGTCAGCAGTCTTGAGGGTTCGAATCTTCTGAGTTGCGAATTTATAAATTAAATATAAATTAAGTCGCACAAATAAAATTTTTCCTTTTTATATTTCAGTTTGAAATTTTCAGGAACTGTTCGTAGAAAATTCGAACTGTTTGTAAAAAACTTCGAAATTCATTCATACATTTCTCATAGAAATAAGGATGTAATGTTTCATTTTTTGATCTCGTATCCAAGACCTTGTCTACAAGTTCGTGACTTTTCCACGGATAAATTTTTTCCGTACAGTACCCCGCCATTTGTTATTAAATATAAGTGAACAAATGAAATGTGTATGTGTTGTATCGACTTTGGAAGTGTTTAGTATGTATTCTGAATATACTGTGAAAATTTCAAAACATTTCACCAGCTATTGAGCTAGAATCGGCGAGTTGAGTTTTAAGAAACATCGAATTTGAGCACGATGAAAAATGCAATTTTTATTAATTATTACCTAAACTAATAATCGGGTTCATTATTATATGAGCAAAAAATTCCGACTTTTGCCAGGTTAATGTAATGGTGTTTTTTATTCTTTAATTTCAAACCTTTTTTACTTCCGCTTTCTGCCTGTGGACAATACTTTTACTGAATTTCGCGCGGAAACGCCCCTTTATGATCGGTGTGCTCAATTTTAACTATTCAGTACGTTTTGCTATAAAGTAAGTACATATGCTCTTTTTGAAATTTAATATTGAATTTTGAATAATTAATTAAAATAAAAGGAAGGAAACAAAAAGTTGTTAATCTTGTAACATTTTCAGATTGGGATAAATATTTATTGATGCAGATATTATATTTATGATATTATATGGCCAGTCTTATATATTGTTAGGAAATGTTTAAAAATTAGATTATATTTTCTATTTCACTGATTGAGAAATAGTTAAAGTTTATTAGTAGTAATTTTACATTTTGACGAGACAGGTGTGTCATCGCTGCAGCCGCACCTTAGATTCTCTACAGACTGGATTGCGTCCTTTGACGTAGGTAGCACTTATCATAAATGGTGTGAGCGATCTCTTCGTTTAAACTATCCGTGAAAGGAGGGGATATTTATGTAAAATATAATCATTACTTAGTATTCCAGTTTATTGCTGAGTATTAACGGTGTCGGTGCACGCACTCGTCAGTGATATAAAATTTTTAATTGCTTGTATGTCTTTCTGACAATTAATTAAAAATAACAGAAATGCACAATCTGGCCTCACAAAAACTTTTCAAAATCAGTTATTACTTGTAAGATACTTTTGAAACATATAGCCATGGTGAGCATATGATGAGTTTATGTAATACATTACGCTAATTTTTTACGAAGAAAAATCCGTTTGCATACGCGAGACATACAAGAATACTATTTCTTTAATATTAAGAAAATATTTCTTCTGCACAGTTTTGAAATTCTTTGATGAGTGTAAGCTTATGTACATAGACGGGGAAATATAATATTCAATAATGGTAAAGGATGTGAATAAAAAGGGCGCAAAGCCAATAAACAAGGTAAGAAGCTTTGAAAACATTAGAATTCTGAAAAAATCGATAAAGTATTTCAAATGTTTCAATTTTTATGTATTCATAGAAGCATATTTAAAATATAATGCCTTCAAAAGAGTATCTTTTTAAGAAAAGATTATGACGAAAGAGCAGACTAGAGACTATTGGTATGCCCAATGGCCTTAATAGATATAAAAATTGTTTATAACTTCATAAATTGTATATAAATTTTCAATTTATGACCTTTTTCAATTACTAAATGCCATTTAACTAATATATCACAACGACTCTAGTACAAAATAATTTTTTTCTATAACAAATCATACACAGTTTAAATCATACAGTTTAAATGAACTGATTATAAAAAATAAAGTAAATATTGGTTTCGTTTCAAACTCTCATTTTCCATACATTTCCAAATTTATAAAATTACTATCATTTGCTATAGTTCTATAATATTGTTAGTTATTATTTTTTAATACTAATCTTCTACACCTGAAAGATTGGGAAAAAACAATCGACATCCTCCTCCTTCAACGGCTATACCCAAATTTTTTCAGATTTTTTCGATGACCATAGGTATGAAAAAGATGATTTTTTATAACAGTTTCTTATTGAAAATGTAAAAATTTAGTTTAAATCAGAGATTCGGTTTCTGTAAGTTCAATATAATTTACATCAAAACTATGCTAAGTATGAAAAATTACAACAATAAAAATAATGGAGCTATAGAGGCACAGTGTCGAAATTGTGTTTATTCAAAGTTTTATGTCGAAAGAAACAAAAAGGAACGTAACGAAAGTGTCGTTACGTTTCTTTTCGTTTTCTTCTATGTAAAATATAATTACCACATGATCTTGACATTATGTCTTCGTAGTCTCATTATCTTTCGATATTTTTTTAGACTGAGCTTAGTTTTCAGCCAAATTATTTTTAATTTATCGAAATAATTGGAAAATAAAAAAAAATGTTTTTGAATACTTGCGATCTTTCACTTTAAGGATTCGGAAAGGGTTGGAATATGGGCTATTTAAAATAAGAATAAGGTGTGCATTGAAATGAATTATAATGATTACGAAAATACATAAAAATCACATTGTTTTTAATTCAAAGAGTTGTGAATTTGTCCGCTGTATAATTATTTGGTATTGCTTTCATTTCAATTTGAGTTAAAGGAAATGGTTTTGAATTAAAATGTCGAAATTTTCCACAAATGTTCGAGGCTAAAATTATTTGAGACGAACGCGATAGAAAACGATATTGTTTTGAATTCAAAAGGTTGAGAACTTAATTATATTTAAAATCACTTAAAATAATTGCAAAGTACACCTTCTTACCCGGCTATATATTAACTGAAAGCAAAAATCCAAGCAATCATGTTAAAAAATCATTTCAATTTGCACTTTATTGGTAATTAACAATATACGCGCCGGTCTGACAGGAGCATAGGAAGCTTCCCTTATTGTTTTCAATTACGAATCGTAATTTCAACATTTGCAAATGATTGTAATTGGGCATTTCGTGCATGCATAGATCATCTTCAGTATTTTAATCAACTTTCTCGCATTTTTTTGAAATTTCAATGTAAAAGCAAGTAAATATTATTTTTAAAACAGTTCTTCAATATTTTTCTCTTACAAGAATATATCACACTCGTACTGAACAAATAACACTGCCGTACATTTTTTATGAAAAATCAGTTTTTTATATCGTTGGGTTCGTAATGAAAAAACGAATTCGTCTGTACAAAAGATAATTAGAAATTCTAATTAAACTCGGAGATAATTAGACCCTAATCAGCCTATCTACAGAGATCTTTGAGAAATCTGAAGAAATATACTGTCGAAGAAAGGCTCTATCTTAAAAAAGATTAACCTATCTACACAAAGTAGTCTTGTGTAGTCTTGCAGGGTTGACTATACGTTCGAATTACCCAAGAACAATAGCTTTTATCAAAAACAATTATATATTGGGAGGCTTAGATCAGTAGAGATGCTAACACGTTTCCTCCAATCTTCGTTCGACGCCAAATGTAGATAGAGCCTTTCTTCAAATATACAGCAGAACACTGGTAGAAATTTGGAAAGTAGTTTCGCGTATATTTTTGGACGCACAGCAAATTGTATCGGGGATTATTCAAACCTGCTTTTGTACTTTCTTTGCCGTAGAAAAGCACAGAAAAAACTAAGAATAAAATTTGTTGCAGGAAATTTTTTAGAGAGATAAAGTTTTGTTCAGCCAACTTCGCGTCTTTCAAAATACATGTGTTGGTCATGGAATAAAAAAGAAAGTTTAACCGATATTTGTCTAAAGTTTATCCTGTGAAGTTAATTTTTGTTGCAAATAATCTTTCGTCGGAAATAAATGTAAAGTTTATCTTCTGTTTTTTCTGTGAGGTGAAAGTTAGTCCATTGTTTAAATTGAAACTGTTATTGCTGTTTTTAAACGATAATGCACTATGTTTTGGCTGAAATTAATTATATTTGTTTGCTTCAAAAAATACATTTTATAGTTGTTGCTTTGATGTCGGATTAATTCGGATTGAAAAGGATTGAAAAATGGGTCGGATTGGTTTTGGATTGATTCGTATTGAAGTTGGTGTAGACGCATGGATTGACGTGGATTGAAAGGAAGTTTCAAATTGGTTTCGATATCATTCGGATTGAACTCACGGATGTTAAGGTGTTGAAAGGGTGATTCGTGTTGGTTTCAGATTAAACTTGACATTGACGCGTGGATTGAGAAGGATTGAAACGTCGTTTGAGGTGAGCCTGGATTCATTTAGATTGAAAAGGATTAAAACTAAGGTTTTTTTGAAATTCATTCGGATTGGTGGCATGGATTGCAAAGGATTGAAAGGTGGGTTCGAATTGGTTTCGAATTGAAACTGGTGTCGGTGCACGGAATGAGAAGGATTATTGAAAAGTCTATGCGGATGAGTCTTGGACTTATCGTATCGAATTTTAATTCTGATTCTACCTCTTGCCTTGATTATTCATGCAAAAATACTTTGCTTTTCTATATGCAGGGGTTCGAATGGAATCAGGAGTCTTCAAAATTTGTTTGATTAATTCTTTATTACCGATAAATAAAGGTTTTTTGAAGGTATAATAACTGCTATTGAATTGGAAAATATACTCTGACTGCAACATTTTATGAAAAATATTAATATACTCTTTTCTAGTATTTTTTTTGAGACCGCCCAAATTATGATGTCAAGATGAAGAAAGAAATCTCTTCCAGGAATATTAAATTGAGCACGTAACCTTATTTTTCAATATCAGGCGCTCAATTTCCGGAAACATGTATTAACATAAAAACTGGAATATATACGACAAAAGGAACTTGGCTCGAAAAGTCGGATATTTCAGTCTCTGCTACAAACAGCGGGCTTGTATATAGGCTTACTCACTGCTATGCTTTCTATTATTAGTTCCTAGTCATCAGAGTAGCTTCTCTGTACGGCGGAATAACACTCTTGAACGTGGTGCACTGGTAAATGTATGGCAGAGAGAGAGGAGCAGAAAGGAATTTAAGAAGTATCATAACTTTAAACAAATTAAATATACCTACTTCTGGCACGTGATTCACTTTTTTGACAGTGAAAATATTATGAAGTTCGCGAAAATAAAACAGTCATGCGTTCGCTAATGAAAGTGGTTTAATGTTAATGGGGCCTGGGATTGCAGTGACAAGGAAATTCTGTGCCGTGCCGAGAGCTTATAAGAAGCATGCAACTCACGCGGTACTCACTGTAAGTACACATGAGTATGCTGCTAACGCGCCGAATATATTTCGGAAATCAATTATTCCTTTTCCGCAAGAAGCATTTATCTTCCATGTTCAACATGTCATTTTAGACTCGGAGGAAGCAGTAGTTAGGTTTGATTTGAGCATTTAACAGTGTTTCTTTTGTTATTTCTATTTTTTATTCGCTCTACAACAGAAAAGATGGATGTCAGTTATCAACCTCTATCTATTAATAGGGGATATACAGCAAAAATCTATTACAATTTTTAAATTGTTCAATAAAATTATATTAAAAGAATTCACTTTGGCCAACGGCCATACCACGCTGAAAAAACCAGTTCTCGTTAGATCACTGATGTTAAGCAGTTTCGGGCGCGATTAGTACTTGGATGGGTGACCGTTCGGGAATACCTTATTGCGTACTGTGGGCTGGTCATGGGTGTGGTGAGCCCACACTTGTAGTTATTTACTACAAGAAACTATCCACCTAGAAACACTACCCGCATCGGGTAGTGTCATGCCTATCCCGAAAGGGAAATGGCTTAATGGTATACATCAGGGATCCGACTGAAACGAAACAAAATACTTTCCTGCTTTTCGTTCTGTTTTCATACTGCCAAAACGTAACTATATTCACTCGGCTTAGGTTACGTTATTTAAAATACCGAAATTGTAACGACATTTTTTAATCACGCGTATTTTGAAAAAAATAGTTTATTCGAATCCTTGTGCACCTGATGTAAATATTAAAAGGCAGACAGGTAAAATAGCAAGTTATAACAATTTAGTTTTTAATTTTGTTCCAATCTGTCAAAACGTAACGAAAAGTAAACAAAAGATTCGGTACTTTTTGGATAACGTAACATAACGAAACGATAGTTTTGGACGGATCCCTGGTATACATACATACATACTTGCAGTTTCATGTTATTGTTGAAAATCTGTTACCCAAAAACGGAATAGTCTTGCGATGACTGTATAAATGTATATATTCTTATAACTTTACATATATTGCTTCTCTTTATTTAAGTTCTAATTTCCTATAGGAAATGTATATTTACATTCACTTTTCAAATTATTAATTGAAATCATTTCACTATTTTCACTGAATTAAATTTTCTACAAGCTCTTTTTATAGAATATTGTGAAAAATTCAGAAATTCCAATATGCTTGTCCATATTCAAAACGCAATTCAATGATATACGTGACCGAATCCATTTCAAATCAGGCAGGTTTTACACTTGAAGTCGCACAATACCTCGGGGACAAAATATGTTGTTTTTTAGAGGAAATTAGGCGATAAGTATTTTTGCGATTTGTGAAAAAAAATATTCACGAAGTTATGCGTAATTGATTTTTTGCTTTGTTTTTTTGAAAAAACTAAATTTTTTCTTTAAACTTGTATAACATTTTACCCAATTGAGATATTTAAGGTTTGTTTCCAGATTCTGGTAGAGTTTATCGTCTTCTTTTGAAATCAACGAGAAAATTAGGAAAAGTTTGAAATTAACAAGATGGCGACGGTTTTTTCTGAGAATATTATTAGTCGATTTTATCAAAAAACCCACACTTATATTTTTTGCCATTTTTTTCCTGAATTTTTACAATCATAGGAAAAATATCTTGTGATTTTTATGCGGGCTAAATAAATTTTTTGGCCAGAAGAATTTTTTTTCATAAAATCAAATTTTCGCATTTTTCTTGCAAACAACGGCAGATACGAAAAAATGTTAAGGAAATAGTTTGCACAGTTAAAAAATATCTACAAAAAGTTCTCCCCGTGTGGAAAAATTTCGTGTCGCTTTACTGTTTCTGTCTAGTCCGCCTTGAGTCGACATTGGCGCGCCTCAGGCTGTCTGTCCAGTGGCTAGACTGCACTGGGATGAAACGCTCGGATCGACTAGTTTCTAGACAGATCGGCTATTTTGATAAAGATAATGAATAATTAAATTAAATAATTATTTTTTATGCCATAAAAGTCCAATATATAGATTTTGCAGTTAATTCAAAATATAAAAAAAAGTTATTGTACACGAAAAAATGAAGAAATAAGTTTCCGCATATCACTTGTACATACGCCGGGTGTCGAACTTCTGATGTAACTTCCTATTATATTGTTGTAACTTTGTCCCGTCGCCTTAACACCTCGGCCATCTAAAAGTTAAATTTTTTTCCATTTTGGTCGAATATGAATTTCAATTCAGTACATCCTGATATTTATTTCAATAAAACATGAACAATTTTTAAACAATAAAAGTGCTTGATATGTGAATAAATCATTGAAAAAAATTAAGTTTGTATGATTTTACTTGCGATTAGGCTACGAAATAATGATTGTTTATTATTTCAAATGATAATTAATACGTGAGACTCCATTATCATTCACGCAACCAATAAATAATTAAAATAAATTAAATAAATCATTTATAATAATATTTGATTTCCTGGAATATCATTAATATTATACATAGCATTATACATATTATGATTATTATGAATTAAATATAAATTTATTATAACTTCACTATATAATTCAATTCAAAGAAAATGTTTTTAAACATTTTCGAAAAAAATCGTTCTTAAGAATACCGTTCTCGTATTAAGATTTCTTTCACCTTCAACAATTATTGTTTACTATCTAAAATATGTAGTAGTGTATAATTAATTATTGCTTGAGCATTTGTGCAATTGTGTATTGTAATTTCCTAAATCTTTTATTCAAAAATTATTATTTTCTGAATTCACTCCTGTAATTTTTTTTTCAAGTCCAAAACGTGTTTCTGTCTACAAACTAGCTAAAAGCTGGACAATTTTTATATATTCAAATTCGTGGAGAACTCGTAGATAGCGCCAAGACTAGGACTAGACAGCAGAAAGGTATGAATCAAACACGTATAGTAAAACTAGACAGCGCCAGTTTAGTGCCAGGCTAGTATTGCGTGAATAGACAGGCTTGAGAAAAACTGTACTGGCCTTAGCATGATTCAAGACTGCCACGAAATTTTTCCACACGGGTCTTACTTATTCATGATATCTTGCACCATTTACGAGAAAAATAAAAAAATTCAATTCTCATTGACAAAAAAATTCTCTTGACCCCAAAAATAGTTGAGCCCACATAAAACTTAAATAGAATATCTTATTTACACACGCTTACTTAGATTAGACTATTAATTCCTACTTAGTCCTCTGTTAATTCTCGAAACATGCAGAATTGGAAATTTCCGCATGTTTCGAGGATCAACAGAGGACTCTCATTGCATTAAAAGAAATTCTCCATTCATCTTCTTTAATTCTCTAAAGTTAGAGAATTCAGAGGATTAAAGGAGGATCTATATTTCGACTCGGGCTCCGGCATTTGAGGGCATTAAACTATCACAGAATGATAGAAAAAATGAATAAAGACATATTCGAATTTCCATTGTTCATTTATATACATATAAAGTATGGAAAATTAGTTGAAAAACTAGAAACATATGTGTAATTTCTGTGAAAGGGAGATAACCCCACCTTTTTGTTTTTAACAAATTTTTGTTTATATAAATAAGAGGTTATATAAGTTTTATGTGAGCTAAATCATTTTTGTAGTCAAGAGAATTTTTTTTGTTCATGGAAATTGCATTTTTTTATTTTTCTCGAAAATGGTGTAAGATATTATAAGTTTGTTAACATTTTTCCGTATCTGTCGTTGTTCGCAAGAAAAATGCGACAATTCGAATTTATGAAAAAAATTCTCATGGCCAAAAAAGTTATTGAGCCCACATAAAATTCACAAGATATTTTCCCCATGATAGCAGAAATTCAACAAAAAATGAGCAAAAAATACAAGTGTGGGTTTTTTCAGAAAATCGACTATTAATATTTTCAGAAAAATCGCCGTCCTTTGGTTAATTTTGAACATTTTTCCAATTTTCTCGCGAATTTCAAAAGAAGGCGATAAGGTCTATTAGAATCTGAAAATAACTCCTAAATATCTCGATTGGATCAACAGTTATATGAGTTTAAATAAAAATTTAGTGGGACGATTGTCGTGGAGGTTAAGGCGTAGGCTTTGGACCCACTCCGTCGCGTCGGCTTGCGGGTTCGATTTCCGCCTCGCACTCTGGAAGGACCGGTACCTCTAGAGAAAAAGGTTAAAGTACTTAAGGCTGTTGCTCTTGGTGGATCGGAATCCACTTTAAACTGTAGGTCCCCCCCCCCACCGCCACGTAAGTGTGTGGGGTATGTGTAAAGGAATAGGGAAGAGATACAAGAAAAATATAAACCCTTAGGGGACACATTAGAAGCTTCTATTCCTAAAGAAAAATTTGGGTTTTTTTGAAAAACAAAGCAAAACATTCAAATACGCATAACTGCGTTAATAATTTTTTTTCACAAATCGCAAAAATATGTATTGCCTAATTTCCTTTGAAAAACATCATACTTTATCCCCGAGAGATTCTGCGACTTGAAGTGTAGAATCTGTCTGATTTGAAATGGATTCAGGCATGTATGTACGTGTATAGGTATCATGTTGAAGAGGCGGTATGGTAACGAAGGAACGAACGAAAACTTGGTTTTCGTGACGATTTAGATACTCGTATAGAACGTAGGAAACCTCAAACAAGTAGTTTAATGTCGCTTCAAAGTGATAAAATCTAGAGTTCGACATGTACGAATTGAAAAAATTAAAATAAACAGGGTTTTCGCGTATTTTCCAAAAATTGTTACTTGCACATAATAAATTGTTAACATTCTTATTCGTAATGGAATCGTTCAAATTTGAGATTTTTAATGGTTTTTTACGTTTCGGCACTCACAGTCACCAAAAATTAATAAAATTGTGTTGGTTTTTGTATGGCTGTCTGTCTGCTTGGTTACTTGAATATTGTAGCCACATTATAGAAGTACATCAGAATTTCGACACCCGGCGAATGTACAAGAGATTTGCAGCAACTCATTTCTTCATTTTTTCTTGTACAAAAACATGTAAAAAATTTTTAAATAATTGCAAAATCTATATATTGGACTTTCATGGTATAAAAAATAATTATATTATTTAATTATTAATGATTTTTTATGAAAATAGCCGATCTTTCTAGAAACTAGTCGACCGGAGTGTTACATCCCAGTCTTAATTCCATTACATTTTGTCAACATTGTTTTATTTTTCAAACAGAACAGAACTGGCAAAGCCGCAGGTGCTTTGATGACCGTCATCATAATCAAATTTGAAAAACAATATCAGTTTCAATTTATGACAGTAGTTCATCGGGGATTTGAATCAAAGTTTTTTATTCAAGTTACAATATTAATGATACTTGGAAAAATACAGTCGAAATGCACACGATAGATGTACGAAAACGAGAGCAAAGCGCGACAGCAAGCATGCTCTATCTTGGCCGCGCATATGCCCAATGATGGCACGAATATTTTATTATTTATATTTTTTATTCTTGTTCTTTTCCTTCTACCGAAAGCTGAACCTAACCAAAAAACGTTTAATTTTTTAGCACATAATATGTAAAGTTTTATTTATTTTCAAATTCAAAAACAGAAGACGTCAACCGATTTCAATTCTATTTTACTTATTTTGGATGTCAAACCACACCTTTTTTTCGGTTTAAATAATTCGAATGATTGCATCATGTTTACTTCACCCTATAGTAATCACCAGATTAAATCATTTCTAGATTTCAAGCATTTTTTTTTTGTATTTCTTAAGATTTGTAAGTATTTCAAAAGCATTCAAAAATACCCAGTGTATGTTAGGGTGGTTAACTAAAAACATGTTTTTATTTTTCGGCGGCCGTATCGCAACAGTTTGTTTCTCTGAGTAAGAAAATACACTCCTAATATTTACAGATTTGAACAAAATATTGTAGAGGTTGCAAGCATTAGGTGAAAATTCAGATTTTCTTAGTTTTCGATTTTTTTTTTAAATATAGATACATATTAGTTTCAGAGAAATATATTGCTAATAAAAATTGTAGCTCATAAAAAGGAAAAAACTCTCATTTTGTATCCGTTAAAGAAAATATATATTTGGCTCCAGTAAAAGACAAAGTTCGATTTCTTTGGAAGAGACGAATATAAGCAGGGCCGCATTTAGGGTTGTGGGGGCCCCAGGGCCGAGTAGAATGTGGGGGCCCTTAAGCAGTGACCAGAGACTGGCTTTTCTAAAAAGAAAGGTTATCGAAGTAGGAGCTGATGGAGAAGCGTGTGCATGGAAAATTTTCAATTGTTTCTGCATTGGTAGGGCCCTGGGGCCATGGCCCTACTGGCCCCTGTACTAAATGCGGCCCTGAATATAAGAGCATAATTGTACCTTCCGAAATTTGTCGTAAGGATTGTCAAAGTTCTGACATCTTCGCCACAAAATAGGGAAAAAATATATTATAGATACCCGTGCAGAAATTTTGACGGGGTTCTGGTGGGGCTCTCGCCAGTTTGCCCTAGTTCTAGTGTGTTCCTGGTATGGCAAACTGACAAGGACCCTACAAGGTGCGTCACGCTCGCACTTGCAAACGCCCCATGTAGGGCAAACTCGTCAGGCCCTTCTTTGGTTTTCTCAGATTCACCCTAGGTTAATTTTTCTTTCCCCCAATTTCGAATTGAAATTAAATCTTTATTTTCGAAAAGTACTCTGTTAGTACATACCTAGTACTGGCTGAACCAATAATGCAAACAAGGCTAGGTACTGACCTGCAGTACTGGGCCAGCACTGAAGCTCATTACTGGGCCAGTACTGCAGATTAGCAGCACCAACTACTGCTATACTCTAACGATATGACAAAAAGGTATTTAAGAAATAAATATTAATTGATTGCGAGTATTTTGACTTTGAATATTAATGGTCGAACCTACATCTATACCTAAATAAACTTACGAGTTGAAACTCGATGAAAAAGCCGTCCTCATAAGCTACAGCTCAAAATGTTAAAACACCAAATTTTAAACTCTTTTTTTCTAATCAAATATTTGTTATTATACGACATATAACATATTATTGTCACTAAAATTTAATAAAATAGCAATAAACACAAATAGGAGGAAGAGAGAATAACTACTGTTATATAAAATCATTTTTTTTATATTCCCAAAAAAATACAGATGAACTGTGCAATGTTGGTCATTTCTGGTTTAAACGAAGTATGCAAATTTATTTTCATCATACAAAAAATATAAAAAAATTCCTCACAAGAAAAGTGTAAATTGTTCAACTGTATGTTTGTTGTGAATATAAAAAATATATTAAAAATTATTTCATATACCATAAGTTATTCTTTCTTCCTCCTATTTATATGTATATGGCTATATTTTATTGAATTTTAGTGACGGAGAGACCATTAAAAACCTTGTTAAATACATTTTTTTTCATAGTGCCTAGATTATATATTTTTCATTTTACATCTATTTTATTTTTTCTCCCTAAATGCAGAAGGTTCCAAAAGTTTGGCAATCATTACAAAAATGTTTAGAGGTACAATTATACTCTTACATTCTTCTCTTCCTAAGAAATCGTACTTTTATGCCTTTTACCGGCGCCATATTTTCTCTACCCAGAGAAACAAACTGCCGCGATACAATCGCCAAAAAATAAGAAGAATGTTTTTTATGAACCACCCTAATGTATATGTTACAGGCAAAGTCCGATGTGCCGGCACAACGCAGTCTGCCTAGTCCCTCCGCGAATTGACTGAGCGGTGTCAGGCAAAGTCCGAAGTAGCACTTTCACTTCGGACTCTGCCTAGGCAAATCGCGAAGTGCCCGATAGGCGCAGGCAAAGTCCGGAGTAAGAATAAAACCTTTGGGGTTTACTTTTACCGTTGCACAGTGGGCTGGCTCGCGAATTTACAATTCAAAATAGTCTACAGGTCGCAATTGTATACAACATTAATACAATAATAATTAATAATATAATTGAATAATAATAAATTATTATAAATTAATTATTTTATTATTATTTTATTATTTATTTTATTATTATTAATATTATTATTAATGAATTCATACTTGTTGCAATATATAAAATGAATTGTTTATTTAACTCCTGCAAATAGTCTTTTACTGAACTAAATAACCCCACCTTTACAGATATTTATTTAAATTTTAAGTCTGACATTTTTCCATAAAATTTTTTATTCTCTAATTCACTGAATATATAAATTTTTACTCTTTATTTGTGTATAAAGTTTGCACTTGTAAAAATAAATAATTTTTGCCAGATCAGGAATAGTCAGAGAAGAATCGTGAAAGTTAATTAAAATTACAAGTTTTTATTCAATTTTCAAAACTTGGCAGACTAAGACCATTTCAAAAAAGGCACACAAATCACTCACTCGCAATTTTAGACATTTATTTAAGATCTTAAGTTCAATGTCTTTTTGAAAGTCAATCATATTATAGATCCGAAATGATCGGACAACGATCTGTCGCGATTCACAGCTACTCGCACACTGTCTTTCTTAAACGATAAGGCGCTCATCAACACTCAAACTGAGAAATCACGTGATTTCAAGCATTCATTTAAATACTGAGGAAATATAACTTAGGTTTTAGAAATTGGCGATGTAGATAAATTTTATCATTTTCAATCGCCGAAAATCTCATAACAACGAAACATTACAACTTTAAACATACCGCCCGCCTCGTGAGTGGTAACTGCACGAAAAAAAAAAGAGAGAAAAACAATAAGTGCTTAATCGATCATTTATCACAATACAAAAGCCGCCCGCCGTAAAGAAATAGTATAAATCTAACTAGAACTTAATAGTCTTAGCCGCCCGCCATAATCCACCAAGTGTACAGAATAATTTCCTTTAAGTCTAATGAATAACAAAATTTTAAATTTCGCTTATTCCTTTCGCTCTGACAGGTAAGAGACAAATCTGAGTAATTGGACGTTCGTATTCTGAACTGGCAGTTTTTACTCGAACAGAACGTACAACATCGTCCTTTCCCTTGTAGCATTTAATTATACGACCTAATAACCATCTAGAGGGCGGTAACGAATCATGCTTTATAAGAACGATATCACCGATCACAAGATTTAATTCTTTGTTGAACCATTTGTAGCGTTTTTGTAAAGACTGTAAATAATCAACAGCCCATCTTCTCCAGTAAATCTCTGAAATTTTCTGTACCAACTGCCATCTAGTTAAACGATTTTCTGAAGTAAATTCCAATGAAGGTTCTGGAACGCTGGTCAAAGGGGCTCCAATCAGAAAATGTCCAGGCGTTAAGTAGGAGAAGTCTTCAGGATCATTCGAAAGAGGCGCAATAGGTCGAGAATTGAGGCAAGCTTCAATACGAGTAAGAAGAGTATAAAACTCTTCGTAGGTAAGCGTATGAGCGCCTACAATTCGTTTCATATGGTGTTTAAAGCTTTTAACTCCAGCCTCCCACAAACCCCCAAAATGAGGAGCGGAAGGAGGTATGAAATGCCAAGAAGTACCTTGAATTGCGAACTCATTATGCAAATTAGTATCCAGTCTGATATTCAAAAGGCAATTTTTTAATTCCCGGTCAGCACCGTGGAATGTTGTACCATTGTCACTGTACAAGTGTGCAGGTCTTCCTCGCCTCGAAGAAAATCGTTGAAAGGCGGCGAGAAAAGCGGCAGACGAGTAATCTGAAACTAGCTCTAAATGGACAGCTCGCGTACAGCAACAGATGAAAAGCGCTACGTAAGTTTTGTAACTTTTTCTGCCACGACCTGGAGCAAAGCGAACGTTAAAAGGGCCTGCATAGTCCACACCAGAATGTGTGAAGGGACGATTTGGGGTGACTCGAAATTCAGGTAAATCCCCCATAAGTTGTTGAGACAGAGCCGCTTTCTCACGTGTACACTCAAGGCAACCTTTGATCAATCGTTTAACCAAAGATCGAGCTCCTAAAATCCAGTAATGCTGTCTGAGCGTATGTAAGGTTAGTTGCTGACCACCATGTAAAGATCGAAGGTGAGCATGCGTGGCGATAAGCTCACTTATGTGGTGTCGAGGCAGAATAATAGGATGCTTCTCATCAAAACTGATAGGAGCATGCCGTAGTCTTCCACCTAACCTTACGAGATCATTGGAATCTAAAAATGGATTCAAACTTTTTAATATCGAATTTTTTGCAATCATCCTATCTTCTTGTTTTAAGGCTTTTATCTCAAGAGAAAAGGAATTTGCTTGAACAAATTTAATCCAAAATATAACAGCTTGTTGGATTTCAATCGCATTGAGAGAAAAGGTTGAAAATTGAGGTTTTGGCTTAGTAAATTTTGCGTGCTTAAAGACAAAGGCATCAATAAACCTCTTACAATAGGCTGTTACGCGAAGCAATTTTGGCCAAGAGGAGAATTTGAACATCAAGTCGAATGGACTTTTGATCACACTCAAAACGTGATGACTCTTTAGAGCCCGCTGTTCTAAATTTGATTGCGAGGCGGCTGCGTGGCGATAATCAGGCCATTTTGAGGAATGCAAAGCCAACCATGGTGGGCCTTGCCACCATAAGGAATGCCTTAGCAATTTTTCGGGTGTGAGTCCCCGAGTAGCGCAGTCAGCCGGGTTATCTTTGGTAGAAATGTATCGCCATTTAGCGCGAGGTACTAACTCATGAATTAGAGAAACTCTATTGGCAATAAACACAGGCCAATTTGAAGGATGCTTTCCTAGCCAAGCCAAAACTGTTACAGAATCAGTGTGGCAGTAAACTGGTATTTTTTCCAACGACATAGTTTCCATGACGAATTTTAGTGTCTTAGTTAGCAAGGCAGCCCCACATAATTCCAAACGAGGAATTGATACATATTTAACAGGTGCTACCTTAGATTTAGCCATTAGCAGGCAAACATGAGCCTCCTTTAAATCTTCACTAAGAATTCTAATATAAACGGAAGCGGAATAAGCTTTTGACGAAGCGTCAGAAAAACCATGAAGCTCGAATTCAGAGTTTGTTTGTAACTGCCGTGTCCATCTCGGAACTTTAAGTGCTTCTAATTTTTTCAGCGAATCATGATAATTTAACCACTGAATTTTAAGATCATCAGGTAATTTGTCATCCCAGTCGAGTTTGCGAAGCCAAAGTTCTTGCATTAAAATTTTTGCCACTATTATGACTGGAGTTATCCAACCCAAAGGATCATACAACTTGGCTATTAATGAAAGAACAATCCGTTTTGTTGGATTTTCGACTAAAGAAAAAGTTACTTTAAAAACAAATGAATCAGAAACAGGGTCCCAAAATAAACCTAGAACCTTCAGCTGGGCATCCTCCGCTAACGGAAATTCGATAGCACGTTCGTGTTTTCCCGAGGGGCAATCTTCTAATAGTTCGGGGTCATTTGCGGCCCATTTTCGCAAATGGAAACCGCCAGCTTCTAACAAGAGTGTTACTTGAGCTCGCGCCTTTTTAGCCTCAATCTGACTATCCGCACCAAACAAAACGTCGTCGACGTTAATATTATTTTCTAATATATTTTGGGCTAAAGGCAATCTATTTCCCTCGTCATGAGCTAACTGCTTAATCACTTTGTTAGCCAAATAAGGAGCGCAGGCAGTACCGTAAGTAACGGTTAAAAGTCTATAGGCGACGATCCTTTTATCAGGAGAAATCCAGACAATTCTTTGATAGTCGCAATCCCGAGGGTCAACTAGAATTTGTCTAAACATTTTTTCAATGTCAGCCATATAAACAAAGCGATGCGACCTCCAATTCATAATAATTGAAACCAAATCGTTCAGAATCTTTGGGCCAATATGAAGATGAGAATTCAAGGAAGAATTATTGGAAGTTAAGCTGGAAGCGTTGAAAACGACCCTTAACTTTGTAGTAGAACTACTTTCTTTTAAGATAGGGTGGTGAGGCAAATATACAGTTTGCGAAAAATTATCTAATTCCTTTTCTTCAAGAAGTTCCATATGTCCGAGGCTTTCATATTCTGACAAGAAACTTGAATATTGTGAGAATAATTCCGATTTATCCGACAAACGACGAAATACTTTATTTAAAACAATCTTAGCTCTCTCAAGGGATTCCCCAATTTTTATAGGAGGACCGTTTTTAAAAGGTAAGCGTATCATGTAACGTCCGTCTTCTGTTCGTTGGTAATTCGTGGCGAAATGCTCATCACAAAACATTTCGTCATCTGTCAAGGAATTTTTAAAGGGGACTTCTTCCAACTCCCAGAACCTGGTTACGTCTTCATGCAAAACTTCTGCTGTGATAGCCTGATGTGCTGTAACTGGAATGTTAATCTTAATTTGATTTGTGGTTGAAACCGGCCCAGATAATATCCAACCAAAAACGGTACTTTGCGCGGTGAGAGAACCCAATATACCCTGTTGGAGACCAGGTAATAAACATGAGCCATATTTATCGGCCCCTAAAATCAAATCAACTTGATGGGAGCTAAAGGGATTTGGATCCGCTAACCCTAACTCTTTTAATTGATCTTCATTCCCCACATTAGATTTTACAGGAGGAGTATATGCTGTAAGGTGTAACAATACTAAAGCTTGGATGTTGACTTTAGGACAGTTCTTTTCTGTTGGAATCAAATTAAATTTCGCCAACTTTCTTGAAGAACCAATATTAACTCCTCCAACCCCATAGACTACTGCTTTAACCTTTTTGTAACGTGGACTCAGTATTTTCATTGCTCTCTCGGAAATGAAACAACATTCTGATCCTTGGTCCAACAAAACTCTAAATCTGTGACTTCTTCCATTTTCAGCTTGGAAGGAAATAACAGCCGTAGCCAGTAAGGTTGAGCGCGATAAATTGGGATGGTTATTGAGAAAATGAAACGAAACTTCATTATCTACTGCTTCTTCAAGCAAAACATGATTCACCCCCACCCCCTGAGAGGAATTGCCGGGATCATTTGATTGTGGTGCGAGAGAACCTGAAACTGCCAATTGAGAAGTAACCGACGCAGAGTTAGATGGTGATAACGAGGGATTTGACTTATAATCGTCAGAATGCAATAAGGAGTTATGTCTCCTACCACACTTATTACATTTGAATTTACTAGCACAATTATGAGGTCGATGTCCAGGCGTGAGACAATTATAACAACAATGATTATTCGTCGCAACATCCCTGCGCCTGTCCACCGACAGAGCTTTGAATTGGTTGCATTTAAATAAAGAGTGATTCTCCTTACAAAGGAGACACTTTGGGCTAGAAGTTGCATTGTGGCTCCTAACTCCCGGATGTTTTGAAGCTTTGCTCTTTTCCTGAGAACTCGTGCCAGCTTTCGAAGCTTTAATGGCCTCCAAAATACGTATGCGAGTCTCCAAAAACGTATCAAGTTCCTGATAAGTGGGATAATCAGTATTAGAGCCAATATGCATCTCCCATTCCTTGAGAGTAGTAATATCAAATTTTTTAACCATTATAAAAACAAGTAAATCACTCCAATGTTCTGTTGAGCGTTTCAGATTTTTGAGAGCCGCCAATGACTCGTTTGTTTTATCGCGTAAGTTTTTTAAGTCTTCCAGGATATTATTCGACACATTAGGAATATTGATAAAGGATTGTAAATGTGTTGAGATCAAAGCTCTCTTATTGTCAAATCTAGTCTTTAGCGACTCCCAAGTGGAGATAAAATTAGCATCAGTTATCGAGACATGTTTTAACAAACCTTCAGCTTCACCTTTTAAAGACAATTTCAAATAATGTAACCTTGTTACATTAGACAAGGATTCGTTTTGAATTATTAAAGCATTAAATAAATCGCGAAAATTCTCCCAATCCTTGTAGTCTCCTGAAAACTCCGGTAAAGTTATTTGAGGAAGCTTAACAGACAAAGAATCATGACGAATAATTTGAGACTGATTTAAACTTTCATTAGCCCTAGGTTCAGGAGTAAGCAACGCTAATTGATTATACAAAAAATCTCGCGCATTGAGATAAGCATCTTCAATAGCGAGATATTTGGATTTTGAAAAATATTCTAATTTCTCACGCTCAGCTGGTGTAGTTCCAGCTTTAATCTCCAGATGCAGTGTTTCACAGCTTTTCCAGCGTTGATCAAGAAGTTCCAATCGTGATTTGACAGTAGCCACTGTATGATTGGCCTTGCCAATTTTCTTAAAGTTGGTTTCAGTGCGTAAAATCGCCTGAGAAATCTCTGATAACTCAGAGAATAATGCCTCCATTTTCACGAAAAGGAGAAATTTAAATTGACAGTTGCTGATAATTCAGCCAAAAAATTGAAAAGTTTTAATTTTGAAACCAAAGAACTAATTTACTTTAGTTTTAAAGTGCTCTGACAAGGCGAGCTAATTTGAGTGTGCGAGAGCCTAATAATTAATAAAATGTCAATAAGTTATCACTGAAATACTACGGTCTCAATTATTTATTTTGTTCGCCAGAACGAGCCTCTCTCTGGTCATGGGTAAATTAAAGTTGTCATCTTACCGCTGGAGAAGGTTAGAAATCGATGAAGTCTAAAATTAAATGTGTTGACAATCATCCAAATATCAGTTGGCGAACTTTTAATTTCTTCCTTCAGGTGAAGAATAATGAAAGACCGAGCCAGTGAAGAATAACATTGCGAGAGAGCACAGACTATTTGGAGAAGGACGACTGCCTTTTCGCAGATGCGAAGATGTTGTTACCAGCTTAGATCCTTGCTCTGTGACGTCAAGCCTTCATATTTTTCAGCTTGCTCGTGTGCTTTCACTTAACGGAATTTCTCACTTTTGGTCTTTTCTGCACTAATTTTACATTTTTAATAGTTTTTTCACGATCTTAAATCCGGCTCGAAGGACCATGTATAAAGTTTGCACTTGTAAAAATAAATAATTTTTGCCAGATCAGGAATAGTCAGAGAAGAATCGTGAAAGTTAATTAAAATTACAAGTTTTTATTCAATTTTCAAAACTTGGCAGACTAAGACCATTTCAAAAAAGGCACACAAATCACTCACTCGCAATTTTAGACATTTATTTAAGATCTTAAGTTCAATGTCTTTTTGAAAGTCAATCATATTATAGATCCGAAATGATCGGACAACGATCTGTCGCGATTCACAGCTACTCGCACACTGTCTTTCTTAAACGATAAGGCGCTCATCAACACTCAAACTGAGAAATCACGTGATTTCAAGCATTCATTTAAATACTGAGGAAATATAACTTAGGTTTTAGAAATTGGCGATGTAGATAAATTTTATCATTTTCAATCGCCGAAAATCTCATAACAACGAAACATTACAACTTTAAACAATTTGCATATATACTTTTGCTAAGTATTGTCTAGAAAAAAACTTAGTGAGAAAAAGCACACAATGGGTGTTTTGTTAAACAAACTTGTTATCAACAATTAAATTGTTCGATTATATAAATCTTCAATTACTTTTTAAACAATAATACTAAAGTCAAGTGAAAAATAAAAAGTTTGTCTTTGAGTGAAATAGCCGAATTGAAAAATTTTAAATGTTAATAAGAAATTTTATAAACGAAACACCTATTACTGGCTCTACTTTCTGAAAAGTTTAAAAAAAAGATAGTTTATCTTTTATGATAGAAAGCATTTTACACGTATTCTGAATCATTTTTCATCAAATAAATCAACATCAAACAATTATTGGAATTGATAATCTAATTATTACAAATAATAGACTCGTGACTTGTATGGAATTTATAGTCTGTAAATTCGCTTTAAATAAAGTACCTAATTAAAAGGGCAGTGGGAGGGAGTGGGGAGAAAATTTTTCCAATAGTTAGGGCTCGTCCACAAACTACGTAGTCACCTTGAAAATATGTGTTGAAGGTGGAATTTTTGGAGAAAAAAATTCATCATTGTAAGACAAAATCCAAAATGACGGATTCAATATGGCTGACCAAAATTGGAAAAGGAAACCGATTTTACTAAAATTTGCTACAAGGGAGTTATTCTGGTCGTTTATTTCAAATCCGGGGTCAAAAAAGAAACATTCAGAATGGTGGACCAAAAGTGTGCAAAAAACCGATTTGACCGCTTTTTTAAATTCTGGAATTTTGACTTTGAATTTCAAATCAGCCACCTGTAAACCCTCCGATAGGCTATTTTAAGTCAAATAAATTTTGTTCTATAATTTTGGTCCACCAAATTACATCCGCCATTTTGAATTTTTCAATTTTGACCCCGGGTTTGAAATCAGCGACCTGGAAAACACCCTTGTAGCCAATTTTAGTCAAATCGGTTTCCTTTTACAATTTTGGTCCACGATACTGGATCCGCCATTTTGAATTTTTCAATTTTGACCCTGCATTTGAAATCAGCGACCCGAAAAACCTCCTTGTAGCAAACTTTAGTCAAATCGGTTTCCTTTTACAATTTTGGTCGGCCATATTGTATCTGCCAATTTTAATTTTTCTAATTTTGAACTTGGATTTATAATCAGCGACCTGAAAAACCACCTTGTAGCAAATTTTAGTCAAATCGGTTTCGTTTTACAATTTTAGTATGCCATATTGGCACCGCCATTTTGGGTTTTGTCTTAAAACGATTTACATGTTAGATTCGGATAAGGCATGCAAAAATTCATATAAAAACATGTATAGCGCATAAAATGTAAGATCTAAGCGTTTTTGGTATTAAGTAAACGATTTTTTTTGGCAAAAATTCCATCTTCAACACATATTTTCAAGGTGATAATTTTTTTTCTGACTTTCTCTATAATTTTTCTATATTCGGAAAGGTTTTTTCTTTAATTAAGAAAAAATATATCCCTCTAGGTCATTCCGATCCAAATTTCTTCGATTTTGAGACAGAATTTCAAAAAAGGTCCACTGTGCGGCGTTGCTAGTGTAGTGTAAATTATATGGATTTGTGTTGAACGTGAAGTAAATATATACGATAAAATGACACCTTCTTC
>CAKNXH010054510.1:31981-43741 GCA_932178445.1 Andricus quercusramuli
GGGGGGACGGGGGGCTAAAAATAGCCCAAACCTGGTAACGCAGTTTATGGGCGGCCCCTTATACTGCAAATTTTTAATTTTTCTATCACATTTTTTTCAATAAATATTTGATATCATACGTATATTCTATTTCGATTAAGTTTATAAATTTCTTAATGATGTAGAATTAGAGAAATCCCTACCCCACTAGAAAAACACTTCCTGTCTTGTTTTTAAAGTTTTTTATTTCTAAAAGGGTGCAGAGACAATAAGATGCATCGCAAGTCATGAAACAGGTTTGCCCTGGCGAGGAAGCTATAATTCATCTGATTGTGCAATAGGGAGGAGATTAGCATGTCACCTAACGCGGCGTAGCTAGATCGGGGTGTTCGCAGACGTTTATTTAAATTTTACGCTCTTCCCGTTGCAGATGTTAAAGGGGCGCCGAGAAAAATCCGTGAAATCATTCTCCCGATATCGATCTCGGTATACAATGTCACTGACAAAGGGGTTAATCATTTGAACTCGTACTTTAAAAAACACTGACTAATATCTCAATTTTTTAAAGAATTTTTTATAGTCATTTAGCCAAAATAATAATTTAAATATATACTTACGGGATGTTCAGGAAAACTAATCAAACTCATTAGTTAAGACCAGGGGACAAAGTATGTACTTAATTTATATGTACGATATTTTAAAATTAAATAATTCTTAATAAAAATCAATTTTTTTTCATTCTTATAGCTTATATTCAGAAGAAAATAATTGGTAATGACCCATCATACATGATTCCCTGATCCGAGACGAATCACTTAAACTACACGGAAAAAAAAAGTTCATTAAACTTTCTTGAAGTATGACAAGAGTCGGGGATGAGAGCGAACCTTGAACAAATTTTCTATATTCTGTATAACTTTCAGGATTTAATATAGAACTAACCTAGAATAACTCTACAAGAATTCTGTAAACTTTATATTGAACTCCGATTTGAAAAAGTTTAATAAAATATATAGAAAAATTCATGAAAGAATGCTGAAAACTTTCGTAGAAATCACAATTGAGGTATTGAAAGTTTGTAATCACATAATTATAAGGTTTAAATACCTCAATTCAGTCAAATGTATAGAAAAATTCTTCAAAAAATCATGAAAAATCTCATAGAAATTCGATTCGAAGTATTGAGTGTTCGTGAACTACTTCAATCTAAGATCTATAGACTTCAGTTCTTTAAAATGTAGCTGCGCAGTCGCTACTGTGCGCAGGCAGCGACTTTTCCGCATGGCTTCCGCGTGAAAAAAAAGAATTCAAGTCTTAGAGAACATTAGCACGCGTTGAAAATTAAAATATTAAGTTTGCCAATAACCGACACATCTCTAAATGGTAAATCCACTACCCGGGTGCACCGGAACGTGCACCAGGTCGTTCAAGACGTCATCTACGAGAACTTTTTTAGAATCTAAATTGTATCAATAGCCAAAATAACTGCCAATGGTGAGTCGACGATCAGGATGCACCGGAACGTGTACCAGGTCGTTTGGCACGTATTCTACGAGAACTGCTTTAAAATTCAAATTGTGTCAACATCCAAAATAATTAAGTGTTGAGTCGACGATCCGGGTGCACCGAGTCGCGCACCAGGTAGTTCAGCACGTATTCTACGAGAACTTTTTAGAAATTTGAATTGTTTCAATCACCAAATTAACTACCGCCGACTCACCATTGGTAGTTATTTTGGTAGATAAACCTCAAGATTTCTAAAGAAATCATCAAGTCAAGCTCCCTTCGATCGTTTTTTTATATTAAGAAAATATGAGAGAAAACAAAGTTTTCATATTTTTGTTTCGGTCTTACGATCCATTTAGAAAAAATTGAAAAACTAAATCGAGTCAAAATTCCTTTTTATTGACGTTTTGGCCCCATCTGTGGGCCTTCATCGATACAAACATCTTAAAGAATAATCAGAGTCAATCATAAATATACGTCGAAGCGAATGACAACATTTTAAAATTTTGTGAAGTCAGATATCATTCTGAAGTTTTAAAAATCATTATGAAGTTTGTAAAAAAAGTATTGGGAAACTATAAAGTCCAAGGAACTTTCACAATATGCTAAAAAAGGTTCATATTTTGTAATTAAAATGCCGTGAAACAGCTAACAAACTTATGTTTTTTCACAAACTTCATAGTGATTTTTAAAACTTCAGAATGATCTGACTTTACAAAATTTTAAAATGTTGTCATTCGCTTCGACGTATATTTATAATTGAGTTCGATTATTCTCTAAGATGTTTCTTTCTGATGAAGGCCCACATATGAGGCCGAAACGTCAATAAAAAGGAATTTTGACTCGATTTCTTTTTTAAATTTTTTCTAAATGTATCGTAAGACCGAAATAAAAATATGAAAACTTTGTTTTCTCTCATATTTTCTTAAGGGTAGTTAGTTTGGCTATTGACACAATTTATATTCTAAAAAAGTTCTCGTAGATGACGTCTCGAACGACCTGGTGCACGTTCCGGTGCACCCGGGTAGTGGACTTGCCATTTAGAGATGTGTCGGTTATTGGAAAACTTAAGATTTTAATTTTCAACGTTAAAAATTGAAATAGATTCAACTTTTCCCATGTCATATCTTATTTAATCGATTCAAAAAATAGAGAATTGGGAATTCAACTTTTAAAATTATTTGCAATACAAGCCTTTAATTTCATATAACTTATATAAACTTATTCTATATAGCTATATAAACGCTTATTAATCTTGAACCTACTAGAATTTATAACCAAAAAAGAATTTGCGATTAAAAATTTGTTCGAAATTTAAAGTTTCCAAAATTTAAAAAATGTTAAAGTTCCCGAAATTTGTAATTACCTAAATTTTAACCTAAATTTTCGAAATATGATATTCTTGAAATTACTGACATTATAAATATAAAACTCCAGAAATTTCAAATTTCCGAGATCATTAACCTAGAATTTTCAAATCACAAAAATTTGTCAAACAGCCCTTCACAGCTGTAGCTTATATTTTAGATTTTTTTTTTATACTACAAGTTATGTTAGCTGCGAGGTTTTCTCAGAAGCTCCGAATGCGTAGGTAGGGGGTTCGAGCCCACAGCGAATAATAATTTTAATAGCGTGCGATTATTTGTGTAGTGATTGTTTGTGTGATAGTAAATAATTATGTACTTAAATATGTGAACAAATATTAAAGCATAATGATAATAATAATGATAATAAAAAAGATTTTTTTTAGGCTAAAAATCGGCCATGATTTTATAGAACTGTTCTTTATAGTTTCGAGACTTCTCCGATGTAGACTGTATATTAGCTGGACTTTTAGATTTTCTAGAACTATTCTACGTTTTTCGCATTTTAGAGAACTATGTATTAAATTTTGTAGAATAATTCGATGCAATGTAAAACCAAGAAGATTTTAACTTTTAATAAACTACCCGTCGTATCCTCTACTATAGGACTAGTTCTATAAAATTTAATGAAATTTTTTTTTCCGTGTATAATGTTAATATATTTGACTGAAAATGAAGGGAACTATGGTCATTTATAATATTTAAAAAAATATGTTTTTCACAGAAAAACTTTTTTCATTGACATAATTCAAAGTTGATGTAAGAATAAAACCCACTCCTTGATTCGAGGCGAATTGAATAACCTAATTGTATTTTTAGATTCTTAGGATAAGTGGGAACACCGTCAGAACACGCTCTAATATTTTAATTATTAATTTTAAATAATAGAAATAATCATTAATGCCTCCTCTTTTTGGAAGCAAAGTGCATATCAAATGAGGATATAAAAAGACCTATTTTAGGACCGACCCCAGATGGCATACTCAATTACGGCAAATTTGGCGGTTTTTTTCTTCAGGGGTGTTCCTTTTTTTGCGCGTGGAGTTTCCCGTATCGTTAACTTTTCATATTTGTTACATGTACTACAGAGTTAATGAAGAGTGTTTCGATTCATTCTATAACTTCAAATTATCATCATCAGCTAAATCTGCTCTATCAAATGTAGACAGCTGCAAAAATGGTGGCATTATTTAGAAGAAGATAGAAGGATGAATTTAAAAACTGATTATTTTCTTCTATTCATTGATTTTTTTTTATTTAGAAAGAATCGACAACTTAAATTACTTAGCTAGCTTTGATTTTAAAAATGAATGTAGTTGTACTTGGGAGATTTTTGCACCGCAGATGTTTTTGGTGGGATTTCATCTTTTTTTGTAATTCAAAAGAAAATAAGTACGCTTAATTTATTTAATTTTGATTTGATTAATAATTTACTAAATTTGAAAAATAAATTAATATTTTGAATGGTTGTCTTCAATAATGATTCAAAATTGAAAATGATGCTAAGTGCACCAAAATGATCAGATACTCCATTTTTTATAACATTTTATATCAATATATTTTATTTTCTTGAACCTTTTTTTCGTTTATCATAATGGAACAATGATTGAAGAACAAATAATTTCACTTTGGCGTTGATTCAAGATGATTTTCATTATATGCAAACCGTTGTGGAAGAGTAAATAATAATTATGTGCAAAATCACGATTTTCTCGTACTTTGAGTGAACATATAGTAAATAAACAAATAAAAATTCAAAAATCTATGATCAAGGGGCTCTTCAGAATTGACTGCCCTTTAATTAGAAAAAGATAGAAATCGCAAATCAGTGCAAAATTGAAGGCTGTAGACTTTTTTGAACGAAAAATATGCGTTTGGTCCCACTGTGCGTCAATTTGAATTTTTTACCTCAAATTCTGAACAGGTTTTTTCGTTTAACTTTTTAATACACATATTTAGCAATACAATGCAAAAGGTTGGATTGAAATCGGTGGAAAGCCGCCAGATTGTGAGCTTTTTCATTTTTAACGTCTAGCATGACTCCTCTATAAGTCTATATCATTCAGGGCTAACATTACGAAAAATTCCGTGATACTAGCTCAAGCGCTATCCTGGATCGGTTAGTTTCATGGAAATAGCTAGTTGTGATACAAGTATGCAAAAAAGATTATTGTGTGCGAGTGTGAATTTTGCAGCATAAGCCGTAGACGAGAGCTTCGAGCCGCAGGCGAATGACGCAATCACACGAGTCACCAATCACCTATGCGTACGTCTATTATCACACGCTACTTTTTGACAAAGTTTTTGCAACACCCATCCGGAAAAGTTGTTAGGAGGAGGTTAGGAAAAGTACTAATTTTAAATTGCACAGAGTGGAGTGAAGAAATTTGTTTGAAACAAAATTTTTTTTTTAAATGTTTGAAAAAATTGTTCTGAAAAAAATGGTGTGCAAAAAAATGTTTAAAAAAATGTTTTAAAAAAATTTGGTGACAAACAATTTTTGAAAAAAAAAATTTGGGGGCGCACGGAACCCTAAAAACAAAACTTCAATCATTAAAAGATTTGTTCAAGTATAATCAAATTTATTTCAAGAAGATACCAACACTAGTGTTTAAAGTTACCTATGCCAGTGTCTAAAGTACCTCATCTCGAAAGTGCGCATGCGCAGCTTTTTCACCACTTTTGAGGTGGGTGTTGCAAAAAATTCGTAATACTAGTCAGGGCTCATTTTTAACCTGTTCTCACCTCTGCAGCCAAATTTATCCAACCGATAGATCAAACGGTTTGGTATAGATTAGGATGCAGAGATGAGCAAAGGATGGAATTTTAATCTCACAGTTTCTAAGGCTATAACATAAAACTACTCTTACACTTCATTGTTATGTCTGTAAAACATCAACCCATAAATAATTATATCCTGAGCTGAATTTGGTAAAAAGTCGGTCTCGATATTATATATAGGAGTACCATAGTTTACAATTCTTTTTCTCAAGTTGAAACTCTTGTCCCTCGTTCTATTACAGTCTTACACCCTTAGTGCTCTAGTATGTCCACATCGAACCCTTCATATCATACTCGAAGCCTAAACTCGCTCGAATTCTCCACATACGATTCTGGCCGATCATTGATCCTGGAAGCTTAGGGCGCATTCTCTCTGGCATACTCAGGTGTCCGCTCCCATGGGCGTATTCGCGAACTCGTATTCGTAACCCACGAGTGTTTGACATTTGTATTACGACGAAATGCACTTCTTGCATGGTGTATTATACGTGCACACACTTTTCATTATCCAAGAAGGAGGGTACGGTTTTCCCATTAGTTTGGTATGGAACTATAAAAACTGCGCGAAACCATCGACAAACAACAATTATATAGTACAATTATTTCACGATACGACATTCTCCCGCTTGAACAATTTCCAACTTTTTTCTTATCACAGTGGTACGCCTCGGTTATATTCCATGATTGGAATTTGAGAGTTTTTACAAACTCATATAATTTTCCTGGAATATTTTGGCTTTATTAAGGGCAAATTCTCAACCAATTCTTCGAAAACAATATCTAGAAATCAATTTTTTTCTCCTTGAATTGAAAGTTGAAGTTTTAATCACCATCCAACGTTGAGCCAACTTGCGCTTGAAACGAAAAAAAAATCTTTACCTTTCACTTTCTCGGAATATAATGCCATTATCTATTCAATTAAACTTGCGTCACACGCGTCATGAAGAATTTTCAAAATTGCGTTTATGATCTTCCAGAATATCAACAACTGGTACAGTATCAATCCAGTACAGAGCATAATTATCATTAGGGATTTCGCCAGGACTGGGGTTATAGACAATTATTCAATTATTTTGCATCACATAAAATACCCAAGTATCAAATTGATCGAGTTAGAAAATCGCATCAAAATGCTGCATAAAGGATAATTTTCAGTTGTTACATAATGCAGTTGTCAACTGTTTGCAAGGTTTTGATACGCTGGGTTTTCATGTGATTATCTATTATAAAAAATATATTTATACTGCATTGCTACACTTTTGTAGCAACAAAAGAAAGCGTAATGTAAAATCGTTCAAATGGTGGAACGTACCTTAAATGTTCCCCTAAAATCGAGATCTAAAGTCTTGAACGATCAGCCTCTAACCCCGATCCGAATCCACGCACAGATTATCCCGGCTTATTCTGGCTTATCCCAATCATTTCTACCCTAGCTGGGTCCTTCCTGGTGCCAATTACGTCAAATCAACGTCAGGGAACAATATAGAAGGTTCGGGTGCGAATATGTCAAACTGACTGTAAGAATATATAGAGTTCGTTATGAAAAACGTTATCAGTTAACTGATTAATCTTGATATCCCCTAATTTGATTAATTAATGTAATTTAACTTAATTTCCTCTTTATATCTAATTAATTTTAAAGAACGAACTGTCTATCGTTACAGAATTTTCAAGAATTTTCACTGGCCACTAGAAGGAGAATTGTTCACTTTTATAAGTAGTATTCTGGATTAAATTGAGGGAAAATTATTTTCAGACATGCATATCATAATTTTATTGTCTTTTTAAAATGTACAAGAAACATCTTTTTTATAATAAGTCATGTGCATACTTTTTACAAAAAGATTATTATGTCGAACTGGAAATTTCTTCAGCTTGAACTAAAGAAATATGTTATTCATTTTGTATTTTCGGAAAAAATTTTGGTTTCTAATTTAGGGATTTTACGATAATGGATTTTTTTTCACGATATTGGAAATTTTAAACAACACGAAAAACAATTTTTTCATGAAAACAAAATCATATTTGCACATATTTAAACATTCTTAATTAAGCAAACTTCTATTTTTTATTATTGGTAAACACCAGCGAAAACCTTACGTATGTCAGCCCATAAAACATGCATTTAATAAAAATAAAAATAATCTATTCTATATTATTGAATATAAATAAATATTTTTATTCTACTAATTGTTTACTGCTTTTATTATATTAAGTATTTTAATGCTTTAGTTTCCCTTTTCCCTCACACTTTACCTATGTCCTATAGTCAAGCCCTCCCCTCCCGAAGAAAAACCGTGGCTACGCTGCTGCTGCTTTCAAAAAACAAACATGTCTTTTGCCATCAACTGAAAATTCTTATTCATACACTTCGCGGATGGTTCAACAACTATATACTGCTTTCAAGAACAAACTTGTCTTTACCATCAAATACAAATTCTTTATTATAAATTTCGCGAAGGATTCAAATACAATATAGTGCTTTCCATAACAAAATTTCCTTTACTATTAACTAAAAATACTTGAACGAGAACTTCGCAAAGAATTCATCAACAATATATTGCTTTCAATAACAAAATTGTCTTTACTATCAACTAAAAATTCTTGATCAGAATAACTTCGCAAAGGATTTAAAAACAATATACTGCTTATTTCCATAAAAAATTTTCTTTGCGATTAACTAAAAACTCTTGAACATAAGCTTCGCAAAGGATTGAAAAACAATATACACTGGAGACTAGAGTCCCGGTATAGTAGCCGTTTCGGGGGTAGCCTTAATCAACAAAGACACTATCTCGGGAATATACAAACCGCTCATCTTCTCCTTCTTGCTTGTGGCATATTATAGCGCCGAACCGTAATATCGTTCATAAGCTTCGCAAATGATTAAAAAACAATATTCTGCTTTCCATAATAAAAATCGCAAAACATTTAACAGCATTATGCTGCTTTCAATATAAACTTGTATTTGCCAATTCTTGAACATGAACTTTTCAAAGTATTCAACAACAATAAACATATATACTGCTGTCAATAATAAACTAGTCTTTGCCAACAACTAGAAATTCTTGATCCTAAATTTCGCAAATGATTCAGCAACAATATATTGCTCTTAATACCAAACTTGACTTTAATATCAAATAAAAATTCTTGATCATAATAACTTCGCAAATGATTCACTAACAATATATTGCTTGCAATAACAAACATGTCTTCACCATCAACTTAAATTTCTTGATCATAAACTTCACAAAGAATTCAAAAACAATATACTACCTTCCATAACAAATTTTTCTTTACTATCAACTACAAATTCTTGAACATAAACTTTGCAACGGATTCAAGCCAGCATAATGAAAATTAATTACTCGAGTATAAAGGGTCTTTTCTTCAGAGCAAAGCGTTGGAGGATTTTTCACTATAGAGGCTTTTCAATTTAATTCAAAAGTGAATGTCAAACGTGACGGCATCGCTCGATTTGCATATCAGACAACATTCAAACTTGGTTGTGATCCGATGAGTGACGGTAGGGTATGTCTGCATGATAAAAAAGGCGCCGAGTTAAGTGGATTAGGGTAATGGATAGTTCGGACTATCCGATTCAATCATGCACGATTGAAGACTTTGATAGTATATTATCAGGTCAGCGAGTGTGAAACGACATACGTTCTTTCACACCCTTGTCATTGTGGAAGGCATTAAGTAACCCTGAATCAGTTTCTTGATTCTGATACTATCTCTCTTTAAAGTGACTTATAAAAGAGAAACAGGTGATTGTCACTTTAAAAAATCCTCTGTATGTTTACGATAATTTATTTTTGTATTATTATCAACACCTGTTCAACTTAATTAATAATATATCAATCTAAAAGTAAAACTCAAATTTACCAAGCAAAACATACTCAATGTATGTTAATTACAGTTTTTGAAATGTTTTATCTACTTCAACATTTCTGTCGCTTCCTATCTTTTACGATGGTAGCAGGAAACATTTTCTTTCTACTTCAAAGTGCAGCACTAATTACAGTTCGGGAGTACAGTAAATTATTTATTCTATTTATTTGAATTTTCATTTAAATTGAAGCTTCTAAACGAGAAATGCTCATTATGGGCCCGAGAGGGGAGCTTTACATGATGACTTTGAGGTCTTCACTAGGGGTTATCGGTAGAGAGATTGATCAGTGACCTGGGTCGGAGCAGTTTGCGGAAAGAAGGTGTTATTTAAATAAATAACACGGGAATTCTAGAACAATCTAAAAAAATCTATAGCCCTTCTCATTCATTACTCCCTTTCTCACCGAGTGGGTTATACTCTGTAAGACGCGAGAGAGATGGCTTGATGATATATAATAATAATATTGTAGTTCAATTTATATCTTCTCATCCTTTATGGCTTACTCTGTGTCACTCAATTTTGACCTTATTCATAATGCAACTTTTTGTCGTGTACTCCCAGCCCTAACTCTTAAAAAATGTCTTGTTATGAATTTTCTCATTTTTTTCTTACTCTGGAGTTAGAGTCTTCTTTTTACTAAATCTGTCTAAAAATTATGAGATCTGGCCCAGTTCTGGCGCTGGTTAGCTTTTTATGAACTAACAATTTGTGTGTGTCAATCAGCCAAATTGTGTTAACCATTTTTGAAAAATTATTCAAATATCTGAAATTACTCAACATAAGAAAATTAACTCTATAAAAATAATTTTGTTTTCCTCATTGTCTTGACAGTCTATTCTGGCCCATATCTGGTGCTGCTCAGCTTTCCGCCTTTCAAGTGTCAATAAACCAAATTTTATTCACGATTTTCCAAAAAATTGTCAGGGCGTCTGAAATAATTTCTTATGTCGAGTAATTATTACTCAACATAAGAAATTATTATTATTGAAATAATTTTTTTTTGTTATATATTGTCTTGTCAGCAAAATCAGGCCCAGATTTGACGCTGGACAGCCTCCACATATATAAAAATTTCTAAGTGTCAATCATCAAGCTTGTGTCAGAAAAATTTACAAGATATTTAAAACAATAAAGAAAATTTATATATTTAAAACGATTTTTTTTTCATTATATCAAGTTTTCGGAATTTTTGCAATATTAATTTGGAAGTTTTTTCCTTTCAATAAAAAAAAAGAATAATCATATGAGATACACTGTTTTGAAAGAATATTATGGGTAATTATAGTGTTTCTCGTTAGGGTGCGATTCTCGGTACTTGCGAATTTTCTGCGAATGCGTTTTTCCAGCATTATATTGAATATGTAAGTTAATACATTTAAAGGACTATCAATACGCTCAAGAATACGATTTTTTTCAATTCAATTTGTCCGTGTACTTTGGCCTACAATTTTAAACACCTGATTTGCGCCAGATTAGAGTCTAGTGTCTAGACTAGTCGGTCTAGTATCTATTTCGGACTCATTCGACGAGGAAGGGAGTAAATGTGTGGAAGGGTATAGATTTGTAGATTCATCTAGAATTCCCGTGTTAATTATTTAAATAATACGTTTGTTCCGCAACACTGCTCCGGCCCGGGTGCTGATAAATCTCTCTAGCGATCACCCCAAGTGGAGAGCCTCACAAAGTCATCATGTTCATGTGAAGTTCCACACTTGGGTCCATTAGTATCCTCTACTGTGACTGTGTTTATAAACTATTTGTCGCCACACTTTTCTGTCCTGGCATACCTCTCTAGCTTCCTTCATGTCCATGCATTTTTAAATGCAAGCTCTTGTGTTTCTATGGTATCTTATGTCTCTTCGAATTATAGTCTGATTTAGACATTCTATAACCATTCTTTCCGCGGTCTGCCTCTGCGCATACTACCATTTACTAATTACTTTATCTCAATACTTCATTCATTAGTCGTTCATCTTTCATTTTCCCAACATGCCCAAACCGTCTCAAAGAATTTCTTTCACATATATCCAAGTAGTGTTACTTCTGTATAATTCCTGCTCAGGATATAGATTATCATTATTCTTATATAAAAATATATGTTTTATAAAAAGAATTAGGAATAGTGCACAATAAAACAATAACTTGCGCATTGTAGATGTAAATGACTGACGAATTATTAAAAGGCGATTACTATCCGTCCAAAAAGTTTAGGCACCGCGATTTTGGTACAGATTT
>CAKNXH010054513.1:22143-35962 GCA_932178445.1 Andricus quercusramuli
AAACAGTTGCATTTTTGTCCAAGAAAAAAGAAAATTCTACTAAAATAGGTGAATTTTTAAATCAAAAAGACAAATTTTCAAAAAAGAGTTGAATTTTCATCCGAAAGGATTTCAATAGATTTTTCAACAGAAAAATACATATTTTAAACAAAAAGTGAATTTTCTAGGAAATAGTTACATTTTTAACAAAACAGTTGCATTTTTGTCCAAGAAAGATGCAATATTTCTACTAAAAGATGATAAACTTTTAAATTAGAAAGAAAAATCTTCAGAAAAAATGTTTTTCTTTCAAAAAATATTTCAGTGGACTTATCAGCAACAAAATATATATTTTAAACAAAAGATCAATATCATACAAAAATAGTCGAATTTTCAACCCAAAAAGACGAATCTTTAATAACACAGTTGAATTTTCGAAAAAATTATTTTTTTCAAAGAAAATTGTTGAATTTTCAACCAAATAATAAAATTTATAACTAAAAATATAATCTTCAGGAGAAAGTTTTTGGGAATTTGCAAAAATTACGTACATGAGTGTAGGATAAATATTTTAAGATATTGAAGGTTTTATAAAGTTTTTATTTATTAGGAATGTTGATTAATTTAATAAATTAAAAATAATAATTATTTATTATCATTTTAACTTTACAATATTTAAAATCGATTGAAAAATTAAATCACTTGAAAGTGATAGATATTATTAACCTAATATTAAAATCCCATATCAATATTCAATATATTTGAACTATATATAAACCTCCAGTGTCTTATAATTTATTCCCTGTAGAATCAGATCGTCTAAAATATTCCATAAGAATTCCTGAAAGACATAATCATTAAATATTTCAAGTCTTCATTACATGTATTTGAAGCCTTTCCTTTAGGTGTGAATTTTTGAAAACAAAAATCAACCAAAACCTCACAATAGGCAACGAAACCGAATCATGAAGTCGGGCGAGCTCGGCTCGGCCCGAGCCACAGGTTCGTGCTCGTGCATTTTCGGCAGTACACGAGGATGGCCGACGCAACGCGTAACAGAGCCATCTCACCGACTCGCTACGTTTGCATGTGTTGCTCTCAGATGGGAAAGTGGTGGGGGCCGGCAAACCGTTGTCTACTTTTTACTGCCAGTGTTCTATCACTCCTTTTTACTGACGTGAAATTATGTCCAATTTTTTTCAGGCACTTTTCTATAGCTGCGTTTTACTCACCTGCGAGATATTTCCACTTTTTATTCTCAGCCGCTCAAATGTTCGTACCTTAATCCGCATAGAGTGTAGCTGATGTTCTACGAAACGAGTGACCTGTATGCGCTTCAGGTTCACTTAATTTAAAAAAAGTAGCGATTTGCTTGCGCATGTTCCCTATTTTATTGATGCCAATGACTTGAATTGTGCATCTGCTATTATGGTAGTTCAAAAAAAATTATTTTTTGGTGCATTTTTCGGACGAACAGCCTGGTACTTCTCCACAAATGGAACGAATTCGGAATTGATCGTAAAAGACCTTGGTTTTTTATTTTTCGTTTCAGGAACTTTAACCTGCATTAGATTTCCCTGTTTTTCGATGTCCTCGGGTTTTACTTTATAAATTTGATCCGTTCTGCAGCAACCACTGGTGCCAATAAAGGTTAAAATAACCTGGAATTGGGAAACATATTCAAATTAGTGCGTATATTGTATATTATGTAAAAAAACTGAATCTGGTTAGGTTATGTGGTTATGTGCATCTGATTGTGTTTTCGATTTTTTAATTTTTAATTTTTAACTTGTACTTACTTTTGTGGCAAGGTGAATTTCATCTGGAGCATTTTTTAAAAAATCTTGTACATTCTCAGATGTAAATACTTTTGCCTGTTTGCATTTATATCCACGAGAAAAAGGAGTTAAAAGTGCGGCCAAAGTTTTGTATTCATTAATCTGGATTTGTTCGTAAATATTAATCGTACTTCGTAGCATCGAGTACTGAGACCATAAAGTCGAGGGTTTAAAACTTTTCAATAACTCATTGGAGTAAACAATCAGAAAATTTTCCGACATAATAGCTTTTCTTTTCCGACTTCCACTTTGAGAACTTTTCGTAGGCAAGTTCGTACAATTTTTTTGATTTTGCAGGCAATAAATCTAATGTCGCCAGTTCTGCCGCTTTACGAAGTTCAGGAGGCGTCAACTGAAATAATTCACTTTCGTCCGAATCTGACATTTTTTCAATTTTCGATATTATCACATTAATCTAACTATTGAAGAAAACCGAAAAAACGCGTGACAGCATTCAGAAATAAAGTTATAAAAGCCGGTAGCCTCTCCGCCGCTAGGTGCGCTATAGTTGCTCAAGTCAAAGTTGCGAGAAAATTTAAATTGTATAAATGAAAAATTACTTTTTTAATACAAATTACTAATAAAAGTTTATAGCTTACTCATAAAAAAATTTTGTCAGTTTGAAAAGACAAAATTTAATATTTCAAGTACTGATTAGTTTTTATAGCGTATATATTTCAGCACGGTAAGTCGCGAGACGACCGCGCTACAGTTGTCGGTGAAAACGTCGAGCTATTTCCGTCTTTATCTAACTATCTTCCTTTTACTTATTGTGAAAATGTGGAATGCTTACGAAAAGAGGCCTTTTCGTAAGCATTCCTCATTTCGCACGTTCTTTATTCGCATCGTTCGAAATGCGCCATAGGGTAAGAGCACTAGTGGTTGGCACTGCGCCAGTTATTGGCACCCTCTCTCATTTTTGTTAAATTTTAAGAAAATGCAAGCATTTATCGTATTTTGATGGTATTATTTTAATTCTACCATTATTTCTGCGTGTGCCGACATATATAATTCATACAAAATAATGTCAAATTTAGTTATAAAATAATGAATTCACTTCAGTTCTTAGGGTGCCAAGAATTTATCCGGTTTTCTAAAGAAAATTTTTAGCTGACAACATTTTTTAATGTTTTTCAAACAACGTTGTGAACAGGTAAATCTGTTCCAATTTTTGTGAATATTGAAAAGAAATACTTACAATATAATCAAAATAAGGAATGAACCTCGGCAATAATTTATTAATTAATTTTAGGGGGTGCCAATGGAAATGAATAGAAAAAGTATGGTCTCTAGTCGTTGGCACCCCAGTGCCAATGACCAGACCATGCAATTCGGGAATGATTTCATTCATTGGCACCCCTGCCTCGCCGGAAAAAAGTGAGGTTATGTAATCTCAAGACCTTGTGTTGACATGAGCCATTTCACGTATTTCTGATAAAATGAAGTGTTGAAAGTGCCGGAACAACAAAAGTCTTTACTAGGAAGACGAAAAAGTAGCTAACAATTATAATAAATGAAGCTGTCATTTTAATACCGGGATACCGGTAATCGTAAGCTCCAAAGTTCTGTTCATTTAATTTATTATTCTTTTTAGACCTCGAGGTATAGGTAAATATTGGTTTTATTTAAATTATAAATAGAATTTTATTATCTTTATACATATTGTGTTTAATAATATTGTCGTACAATGTTTTAAATGTTACGCAGGAATTCATGTTATTATAAATAGCCAAAGTTTTCATTTAATCGGTGGGTGATTTGTTTTAACTATATTTATGTATCCATGTTTGAATTTGTTTCTTAATCTTTCTAGTTTAAAGTAGAAAATGAGAAAATTAGTACCATTTATGGTTTTTATTTTATTTATTGCCATATGTTTGCCCGTCAGAGAGTATCTCTGAGGAAAGAAAAACATATGCCAAAGAACACATATGTGACATGGCTAGGCTTTATAGCTGCTGTCAAAGATGTTGGCTTGTCCAAAAACAAAATTTATAAAATACTAAATTTAGAATTATTAATAGAAAATGTATTTCATATTTTCAGATGCACAATTTGTTTTTATCAATGTTTTAACGCAATTACAGAAGTTTGAAGAGGTTATGTGAGTGTAGTGCCAATTACTGGTGACGAGGGGTGCCAATAACTGGGGTTAGCAGTGCCAAGCACTAAAATTTTGGGACTAAATGCTTATTTTTAATAATTTTTCAAGTTTTTTTCAACTTTGAATAATAATTCAACATTCCAGTGTATTCTGCATAAAATTTGGAGTGCCGGTATAATTATCACTATTTCAGAATTCAATATTTAATGTGTTTATTTATTTCCTAAAGTCTAAATTTCCTCTTAAGGTGCCAATAACTGGTGCTTTTACCCTATTACACACAGATCATAAGTACGAAAACACGCCATTTTCATGATCGTGTTGTAAAAAAGTTTTAATATCACAATTTATGGTGACTAACATTTTTTTTAGTTCCAAATGATACTTAGGGGAGACCACCCTACAATAGATAATCATTAATTATTATAAGCATAAATATGAGTAATATAATGATTCCAATTCTAATATTAACACGTATCGTGTATTAACTTTTAATGACACTAATTGATTATTTTACATGAATTTCTATTTTAAATTAATGACTGTCCAAATGTACACTGTAGGACCATTATTCACTGTGGGGTGGTCTCCCCTGCCTGAATACAATAATAATTACTCTTATTATGAATAACAATACACAAATAATAATTATGAACAATTATAATACAATCGAAGAACTCAAATGACTCAGTTCTGAAAACGTATACATTTTTAATCGGTTTACAAGCACAAACTTTTTTCAACTGATCTCTAGAACTATGTAAATGGTACCAATTTTCAGCAGTTTATTGAAATTAGAGATCTTTAGTTAATCTGCAACTGGGCTATCAAGATGGTTAGAATGGAACTGAAAGTAACTTGGTGATTGGAAGACAAATTAGAACTGAGTAAGAACTGAAAGATTTCCACTTCTAGTCTCCCTCTATTATCCTAACAATTAGATAATGAAATTATCCATCCTAGCTAAGCTTAGGACTGGATTCAAGAATTTGAATGGTAGTGGAATAGTGCATTCGTTATAGGACAAAGAGTATCATAAACATAGACGGGTCCAATGGGACCGGGATTTCCCGGCCATTAGACCGGGAATTTGCCTATGAGCAATTCCATGTCAAATCATCTGAAGAATTTCAGCTATTGTTAGTAAATTTTATGAAAATTCTAGTCTCCGTTCTCTTAGGTGTCAAAAGAAAACCCCTGAACTAATTTTTGAAAATATCAAAAAACTTAGGAGATATTTAAACTTGAATATTTTGGTCCTTTCTTTCTCAAACTTTCATAACGTTGGTGATTTTGGAAGAATATTTTTTTTTACAAAACAATTTTAAAAACTTCTTGGATTTCTCATAAACTAATTTTGAAACTGAATTTCTGAAAAAAAAACACTTTATTTTCTTCATTTTTTATATAAATAGTTTACGATGTCCTCTACTATCCCTGTAAATATCAAAATGGGTTCTCCCTTAGTTTTCAAGAAATAATTAAGAACGTACACCATGGCAAGGATGATGAGCCCAGACAAAGATTCTTTGGCCCAGTGCCCGATAGCCTGAACTCTGAAGTTCGTCCATACTAATATAATATTCTTCTATTGTTCGTCTATTATTCAGATGGTCTTTCACATCGTGTACATAATGTCGGCGTACGTTTTTAATTATTTCTCGAAAACTAAGAAAGATCCCATCTTGATATTTACAGGGCTTGTAGAGAACATTATGAGCTATCCATGTGAAAAAAATTAAAGAAATAAAAAGTGGCGTTTTTCCAGAAATTCAGTTTCAAAATTAGTTTTTGAAGAATCTAAGAATTTTTTGAAATTTTTTTGTCCTAAAAATATTTTTTTCACAACTGCTTCCTATTACAAATAATTAAAAAATAGACCTTAATATAATTAGAATTACCAAAGTTATGAAAGATCAAGAAAAACAAGGACTAACATTTTTTATTTTGAATATTCAAATGGAATTGCTCCTATCATTTCTTAGTTGCTGGTCCATGTGCAAACGAAAAGAGAATTTATATTTCGGAGAAATTCAAACTACCGATGAATTTAATCATTCGATTTCAGAGGAGGGCAAATAAATACTTTGCCCCTTCTTGGTCGATTTCTTTTCATAGTTCAAGCCAGAACTTAATTAATTTGTTATGATTCTTTTTTTGTTAATTTTATGCCAAATTTAATTTTTTGCGAGACTCCTCAGCAACTGAGTAAACTTCCAAAAATAAATATTTACAGGTGTAAACGAAATTTACAAGGAAAATAGAAAAACGAATATTCAGCTTTTTATTTCGTTCACTAAATTTGACACATTTATTTCACAGAAGACATCAATGGATTGCGATAATCCTGAAACGTACGGAGAGTATGTTAAGGGTGGTTCACAAAGTTCTATTCTGCGATTCTCGTGTTACCGTTACCAAAAGTTATACAGAGAAAAAATAAGTAACTCAAAATTTGATATGTAGGTTTGCAAAAATAAGGTTAAATTAACAAAAACGCAGGAAACCCAGAACTTTGTTTGCAGAGGGTGCTAATATATGCCCAAAATTTTTTTAATTAAATTCGTTAGCTTCCGTATTTTGTCACCGATATAACATCTTTCTGTACTTAGGACTCCAAAAGAAATTAACTAGAGTGATTCTGAAATTACCAATGCATTCCAAGAGGATGCGTGTAATGCCATCTGCGAGAGATGAAGAGTCATGTACAAGTATTAATATGCCATCCACTACGCATGAAGTGTTTTTAGAAGCCAGACATATTGAGAAAATGGATTATGTGGAAGAAGAAATCGCTTCTGTAAACTGTTAATTACTAAAAATCGCCCGCTTCGTTCGCAAGTTTGAGCGCGCCTGTTGGGTCTCGCGCTTCGCACTGGATGATATGTTTATCTCGCGCTTCGCGCTCGATTATGTGTTTACCTCGCGCTACGCGCTCGGACA
Source organism: Andricus quercusramuli (assembly GCA_932178445.1). NCBI lineage: Eukaryota > Metazoa > Arthropoda > Insecta > Hymenoptera > Cynipidae > Andricus > Andricus quercusramuli. The sequence continues at coordinate 29,008 of CAKNXH010054513.1, forward strand.
CATTTGCCTGAGGCTTTAAGGCGCTTTCTCCCGTTCGATTGTTAGCCTTTTTCTTACTCACGCTTATTTTCCTCCTACACGGATGAATTGTTCGATGTAATATTTTAACCACATAATCCCCAAGGGTATAATGCCCAACCTCTCTGTCTCTGTTTTTTGAAAAATGGCCTTGTTTTTTTTTTCAATTAATCGAAAATGTGGTTCATTTCTGCGCCCGTAAACGAGCAATCCGCCACCGGGAAAATACCCCCGTTGAACCTAACACAGGCGCTCCGAATTTCACATAGAATTTATCCTAATTCACCGTGACGGTTTTCGAGGATGCTGACCCCAGGGGGTAGGTCGTAACTCATCCGCCCTTTTCATTGCTGCATCCTGACACGATTCGAGCCGCTTGAACGAAATTGATAATTATTAAAATATGCAGAAATTGAATTTTAATATGCTGCATTAGGTTCATTACATAATTACGAGACGATTAAAAAAGATATAAAAAAATCGGTTAACCCGTTCAATTTCTGTTGGGTGTTTTGGTAATGTTGTATTTTATTCAAGATTAACTACAATACTGAGAATATTGACCAATTTTCCTAATCCTTTTAAAATTTTTTTTCTTCAATTATATCATTTTCAAATTTTATCTGCTAATAAAAATGTCATCGATCCATGTTTTGCGCAATTTTAGAGATTGCAACATTATCCATTGTCGGCAGGTGATTTACTTTGGTCTTTATCGAAAGACAAGAGCAGATTCGAAGAGATCAGATAATTGCACATCGGAGTAATTCATTAATTACTCCATTGATGATTAATCAATTCATTATTATACAATTGAGTAATAATAAGTGTTTAATCGATTGATTGGCTGAAAAATTACTTAATGAAGCAATTGTAAATTAATTAAGTAACTAGTTAATTGACAATTTCCGCATTCAGATGTGTATTCATTGGAGGCGGGCGATTTAGTTTGGTCTCTATCCAAAGACAAAAGCAGAGTCAAGGATAATTCATCAATTGATGAACTATTCAATTAATTAATTTATAGACGTGTAAGCTGTCCCGCGATGTCGCCGGCGAACTTGCTTCAAAATCGCGACGAAAAAGAATGTCGAAGTATCCGAAGAATATAAATTATATACAGGATATCGAATGTAATTGTGATAACCAAATTATATTAACAAAATGTCAACATATTGAAAATTTGGCTTGCAAAGTATATTCGTATGTTGGCATTGCTTGAATTTATCGAGAGGATCATGTTTCATAATGAAATTTTTTTGAATGTTATAGTTTGTTTATTTTATCAGCAAATTTTATAAACAAATTCACAGTTTCGTCACTTACAGGCAGAAAGTAATTGTTTTTTTTCTAATCGTCTTCAAATTCCATAAGTGGTGATGTTTAGTGACGAAGACTTGTCAATCGATATTATTTGGTTATGTCATGAACAAATTTGATGAACAAATGCACAGTATGACCATTTATAATTAGAAAGTGATCGTTTCTTATTATTTCCTCCACTTTGAAGACACTTTGAAGGCGATTCGAAAGAAAAACGATCACTTCCTATCTATAAATGGTCAAACCATGCATTTGTTTCTTGAATTAAATAACTGAATGAAAATAAACAAATAATATGGATAGCCAATTCTTTGTCACTAAATATCACCGTTAATGTAATTTTAAGACGATTACAAAAAAAAACGATCACTTTCTATCTATAGATGCCAAAACTGTGCATTTGCTTAGAAAATTTGATTATAACATAAAAAAAAATAATATCGAGTGACAATTCTTCATCAATAAAAATCACCACTTTTGTAAATTCAAGACGAGTAGAAAGAAAAACGATCACTTTCTATCTATAAATAGTCAAACTATAAAAATATTTTAGTTTTTTTTTTATTATTAGTTTATAAAAATTGTTTGTAACAAAAACAAATAATATCGATGTACAATTCTTCGTCAATAAACATCACCTCCTGTGTATTTTGAAGACGATTAGAAAATGAAACTATTACTTCCTGTCCATAAACGACCAAACAATGCATTTCTTTATGCACTTTATTTATAAAATAAACAAGTAATATCGAATGACCAATCTCAATCACTAAATATTACCACTCAGATAATGTGACAGTACTGAGAAAGAGATCGATTCCTTTCTGCCAAAAACTGCCTAAGCAATGCATTTGTTTACATAATTTGTTTATAAAGTAAACAAATTATACCATCCAACAAATTTTCTTGACCAAACATGATCCTGCTGATGCAATCAAGCAATGTCACCTTACAATGGGATCAATTGCGTCACTGATTTGAAGATAGAAGATAATAATTAAGAAATGTCCCCGGACATCGAATGTAATTGTTATAACCAAATTATATTAACAAACTGTCAACATATTGCAAATTCTGCTTGCAAAGTATATTGGTAATTTGTCATTGCTTGACTTTATCGAGAGTATCATGTTTCATCAGGAAAATTGTTTTTCCCCCTTTCTTGAACCTGGCGGACCGGCCGAACGCAAACATTACGCTACAGCGTAACGGTAAAGTAATGGTAAAGTGATGGTAAAGTAATATGGCATTATAATAGATAAAAGAAACAAAATTAATATGTAAACTGTTGCAATTATAATAAAGCGTTAAAATTTACGTTAAATGGTCATGCCGTCATTGCAACTACTTGCTTTCTCATCGTTAAAAAATAAAAAAACAAAGTGGCTGTCATTCAAGTCAGGCCCCTGCAGACTGGCAACCCACTTGAATCCCTGTTAACGGGTTGCCAATATGCAGGAGCACGAGTGCAATGACAATCACTATGTTTTTTTATTTTTTAACGCTGCAAAAGCAACTTGTTGCAATTACGGCATGGCCATTTAACGTAAATTTCAACGTTTTATTATAATTGCAACAGTTTAAATATTAATTTTGTTTCTTTTATCAATTATAATGCCATATTACTTTACCATTACTTTACCATTACTTTACCGTTACGCTGTAGCGTAATGTTTGCGTTCGGCCGGTCCGCCAGGGGAGGCCCCCTTTGTTTATTTATACAAAAAATATAAAATGACAACAATTAAAAAATCTAATCCATGTACGCTCTTATGCTACTATCGCTGATCACTTCTGCAAAAAGTTGAAAATCGGTGAACAGTTGCGGGCTGTACCTAATTTTGAATAGTAAATTCCCGATTGAGCCCAGTGTGCGCCGCCGAGAAGCGAAGAGGGAGGCGCGCCGCGCCGTCGCGTTGTACCGCCGGTGAAAATTACGGCGCGAAAAACTTCCGCGGGTGATTTAGTTTCGTCTTTCTCGAAAGATGAAGGCAAATGCAAGGAAATCAGATAACTGCACATCGGATGAGTTAATTGATTACTTAATTGATGATTATTCTATGAATTAGTAGACAATTTGGCAATATAAGGTAAGTAAAGAATTATTTTCTTAATTAATGCAGTATTTTGCGCTTAATTCATTGATTATTATATCAATAAACAAAGATAATTAATTACTCAGTTAAAAATTGCTGCGTTCGTGGGTGCATTTATAATCCACGGGTAATCATTTTTTTTCTTCGTGGAAGAACATAAGATGTTATGAAAATACACGTCACATTAGTGAATGACCTGATCGATGAATCGTCAGGAAGTTAGGATGAAATTTATTATTATCAAGCAATTCGCAAATTTCAGAAATATTACGAATTTCGGGAACAGTTTGCAAACAATTTGCATAGATTTAAAAGATTTCTGACAGATTTCAAACATTGCACCTGGGTTTCAATTATTTCGCAAACATTTCAAATATTTCGTCAAAATTTCAAATACTTGGCAGGATGGATTTATAAAATGGTACTGACACTTCAATGATTTTCCAAATACTTCACAAATTTTTCAAATATTACCCCATATTTTGAAAATATTTCAAATATTTCCGTAACATTTGGGAAAGATTTCACAAATATTGTACTGAATTCACAAAGATTTCAGACACGTTTCCAAGAATAGATTCAAATGATGTCACAAAGAAATAGAATAAATACAATAGAGTAAAATTCAATATTGATAGAAACAATAGTATAAACTTAATTCACATTAAAATAAAGCTTCTAACAATATATTCACAAACATTGTAACACAATTTCAAATGTATCGCATACTTTCCAGATAGATTTCCAAGAGTGCACTAAAATTTCAATGATTTCCCAAAGACGTCAAAAAATTTCACACGTATTTCGCAAAGATTTTGAATGGACTCACAGCATTTCACAAACATTTGAAGTATTTCACGAACATTTTAGATAGATTTCAAAGAGTGTCCAAAGATTGCAATGGATTTCGAAAAATTCACAAAGAGTTCAATGATTTCACTAATTTGAAAAATATTACTAAGTGCTTAAAAAATACTTCAAATATTTCGCAAAGATTTTCCAAGATTTCGGATATATTTCGGATAGGTTTAAAATATTTTACAAAGACTTCAATTGTTTTGAAGAAATTTGAGATAGATTGCAGAGCGCTGAAACATTAAAATTATTTCACAAAGATTTTAAATATTTTGCAAACATTTGACATACATTTAACATTGTTCTTTCGAATACCCAAAATATACTTCTCTAGTAAAATCCGTTCATCTTTCGGTTTCTTCCGATGTAGAAAATGCATAATCTTGGACGGTCTTCCTATTTCCACGGATTTTCCCAAACACGTGTTTTCCTTTGTTTCCGTGTTTAGTTTAATTCCGCCAAATAGATGAATTTGACACAAAGCAGTTGATTTGTTCAATAAAAAAGATTAATTTTCAACCAAATAGTTGCATTTTCAACAAAGAAAGATTGCATGTCAAGTAAGAAGATTGCTTTTCTACCAAAGTATTATTAAATTAAATATTTAAATTAAATCATTTAATTTTTAACAAACTTTCAAGGAAAAAGGTAAAATAATTTTCAATGTTAATTTAAAATGAAAAAATACTTCAATTCTGATGTATTTTATTATTACCTTCAATATTCGAAAATGTGCATATTCAACAAAAAATGGAAATTAAATTTTCAGTGGACAAAATTAATTTTAACAAAAAAAAAACAAGTTGAAAAAAATGATTTTTTAACAAAATAATTCAAGATATCTTCTTATGAAAGTACAAAGTACCTATCGGACCTGGATATCAATCCGAGATATCAAGTTCCATCAAAATTTCATGATCTCTGTTACTTTTCGAGATATGGTGAACAGAAAAAATTTACAAACACACGAGAATTCACACACATATTCGAGAATTGAGGCAATTAAAAAACCCACATCTATAACAAAGCAATGAAGAATTGATTAATCATCAATGGAGTAATTAATGAATTACTCAGATGATCTCCTCGAATCTGCTCTTGTCTTTCGATAAAGACCAAAGTAAATCACCCGCCGACAATGAATACTGTTACAATCTCTAAAATTGCGCAAAACATGGAGCGATGACATTTTTATTAGCTGATAAAATTTGAAAATGATGTAATTGAAAAAAAGTTTTTAAAAAGGATTAGGAAAATTGGTCAATATTCTCAGTATTGAAGGTAATCTTGAATAAAATGCAAAATTACCAAAGCTCCCAACAGAAATTGAACGGGTTACCCGATTTTTTTCTATCTTTTTCTAATCGTCTCGTAATTATGTAATGAACCTAATGCAGCATATTCAAATTCAATTTCTGCATATTTTAATAATTATCAATTTCGTTCAAGCGGCTCGAATCGTGTCAGGATGCAACAATGAAAAGGGCGGATGAGTTACAACCTACCTCCTGGGGTCAGCATCCTCGAAAACCGTCACGGTCAATTAGGATAAATTCTATGTGAAATTCGAAGCGCCTGTTTTAGGTTCAACGGGGGTACTTTCCCGGTGGCGGATTGCTCGTTTACAGGCGCAGAAAAGAACCACATTTTCGATTAATTGAAAAAAAAAAAAACAAGACCATTTTTCAAAAAACAGAGACAGAGACCGAGGAAACAAAAATCCATTGACTTGCTTTGAATGGGTTTCGAAATCGTTTGAATAGCGTATCTGTCACTGGAATTCCAGATTGCCGCAGATTGGTTTTTAAAAGAATTTTACTCGGTATTATTTTTTCTGACAAACTTACTAGCCATAAAAGCCTTCACATTCTCTAGAAATAAAATAGCAAAACAAATCTAGTAGCCTTGCGTATGATTTCTCTTAATCTATCAATGATTTATCAATTTTGAAAATCATGTGAAATATGGCAGCCTAACCTGAAAAAAAATTGGTCACATTCAAAAAGACGTAAGCCGATTCAATATGACTTTACTTGAAATGGACATTGTACCCAGATAACAATCGTGCGACGCACAGTACTCGCATGCGTGCGAGGCACGCTGTGTGAGTCATAACGCACACATGCTGCCATCACCTGTCGCAATGCTGTGATAGGTAGGTAGACTGCGTGCGCAATGCATCTCATATCGCCATCACGATGTACTTCACGCATGACTGCGTATCCCTGCTAAAAATGCCGTGTTGAGATCAAATAGAAACCGGAAATAAACCGAGTAAATACCCATTTGGAGTCTTATCCGGTTTTATACGGTTTTTAACCGGACTCTTTGAAATTGCGCGTTCTACCCGCGTCTACCCGGTTCCTATCCGGCGAATGTAATCAGAAATAAAATACTCACAAATACAAAAATAAGTTTCAACCCGGGTTCTACCAGGTCTCTATAAGAAAATTCGAAAGTACGTTTCTATCTGGTACATACCCGGTCGCTGTTCGCAAATATCTAATTAGGGTTCTACCTGGGCTTTATCCGGTTACTGCACGGTACTTTGGACTGATGAGAATTTTACCCGGTCCTACCCGGTTCCTATCCGACGAATCGAACTAGAAATGAAACACAAAAATAAGTTTCAACCCGGGTTCTACCAGGTCTCTATAAGAAAA
>CAKNXH010054514.1:0-15252 GCA_932178445.1 Andricus quercusramuli
GTTTTTCACTAATTTTTTTTAACAATATCTTTCAATGAATTTTTAATCAATTAGAATCACTTTTTTGCCACGAAAGTACTAAATAAAGGCAAAAATGTAATCATAAGTGGCGATAGCAAGCTTTTGTTATAAACAATTATTTATTTATCAATCGAAAAATACCTTGTATACATGACAAATGAAATGTATATACTTACTTGGGACAAAAACTTCGAAATATGAGCGTAATTCTACTTTACGGTACGCTCAGGTGCCTCTGTGCAGGAAGAGTGCACTTTCCACGGTCATATCTCGTGACCTATTAGGGCTAGGACAGTTTTCTTTTTTTCAATTTACGCCAAATTGACTCCAATTTCATTTGCTTTATGTAAACTTTGTCGTAGGATGCCTGGGAAACGAGGTATTTCGAAAAAACACAACTTTCGCGTTTTTAGTCAAAAATTAAAAAAAAAAAATGAAATCTTTGAAACCTTGCAATTCCCAAAATAATAGGTCTAAAAGACTTTTTTTTTAGATCTACGCAGAATTTTATAGACTCTATTTTATCCTCTGGCATAGTCAATGTAAACTTAACCTGGCTTGATTTATTTTGGAAAAACTGTACTCCACTTTTTTGCCCGTAAAAACAGGCAAAAATGGCCAACCTTGAGGGGTCATAACTTATGACCTATTATAGGTAGGACATTGTTCTTTTTTTGAAATCACAGAAAATTGAGTCTACTTTCACTCACCTGTGGAACACTTTTCCGTATAGTAATTAGGTGCACAGGTACACAGCTTGTTTTGAAAACTAGTGATTTTTCGTCGAACATCCAAAAAAGTGTTTTTTTTTTTCAATAAATCCTAACTCGAAACCTATAGAAGATAGCAGATTATTTCTTTCAACAAATTTTCTTATAATTTTGTCCTGTTTTTCTTTTCTGTTGGACATTTTGCTCTAGAATGAAATGGGAATTACCAGTCCACGCAAAACTAAATTTTGAAACTGTTTTCGAAAAAAAAAAACCGGTTTGGCAACTGATCTGTTCTAGAGTTTTTGATATGTTGAAAGGGACCCCTCAATGAAACTTTCTCATTAAAAACATTCTTTCTGTCCGTTATTACGGAATTTCACTCATTTTTCCGACGTAATGCCTGGACTATAGCTAATCTACGAGAGAATGCATTCCTGATTTCGAGTTAACGTGAGCTATTAATTTGTCTTTGATCAATATTCAATCGTTGATCGAACTTAAGTAGGTTTTTTAAGAAAAACCAAATTTAAAATGCATATAAGTATGAAATGTTCAATTCTATAAGAGTATGGGCATTAAAAAAACTGTTGCTTTAATTTTTAAAATATAGTGTTTCGTTGCAAGAACTGATAAGTCTCCACGTGCTTATGAAAATTTAATTGAAACTGATATGTATTTATAGAACTACTGAATAAAACGATTTTTTAAAGAGAATTTTGAGGTATTTCAATAGATTGTTAATAAATCTAAGAGGTTTTAAAGTATTTCATGAAATTTAATGCTGTTTCATTGGACATCAAATGATTAAAAATATTAATGAAATTGATTTTGAAATATTTAAAAAAAAACTTCAGAGAATTTCAGAAGATTGTATATGACCTTAAAAGATTTACAGGAATTTGGCGCGTTTCCGAGAGATTTCAAAAAACCTCAAAGGAGTATCAAAGGTTAAAAGATTGGTCGAGTATTGAGCTCCGGCAAATTTTGCCGTATTTAAAGTTTCTAGTCCGGCAAATTTTTTGTGTCAATAAGGAACTTTCTGTTCCGATTATATTTTTTGCTACTTTGGTAAAATAGTAGAATATTTCACTAGTTTATCAAAAAATGAGGAATATTAAGTTATAAATACATACAAAGTGTCGTATAATCAAGAACATTACACTCTAAAGCACACTAAAGATTTGCTCATCACTTCACTATTCCTATAATAATACACTTTATCACTAATTTGCGAATTTTTTATCTTCTCATTCGAATCACGAATCCTCACGATCACTCTTCTGTGGCCAGTCACTAACACTCGTATTTTCTAAAGGGAGACTTGGAAAAGGGGTTCAAGAAGTGACAGATCACTCTTCTGTGACCAGTCACTAAAATGCCGTACTACAAATTTAAAATACGGCAAAAAATGCAGTACCTGTATACACTACGTAAAAGATTTCAACGGATTTCGAAGAATTTTAAGATAGAAAGATTTCCAAGTATTGCGAGGGGTTTGCAAATAATTCAAATATTTAAGAGATTTCAAAATATTTCAAGTGATTACAATGGAATCCAATCCATTCCAACCGTAAAATATTGTTATAAATGCATTAGACATTTAGGGGAGATTACGCGATATGCGTGGCGACAAAGTTTTAATGTGGATTCCTATAGGATTTTTTGCGAGGAACACGAATCTGAAAGTTTCAAATAAATATCTCGAATAGTTTTCGATATAGCGATTTTTTATGTTGAAATTACTTACTTTTGTTTTTGACTAAAATAATTTCTGAATATGGATTTCGATGGGATTTTTCGCGAGAAACACGGATCTGAAATTCTTAAGTCAATATCTAGAATAGTTTTCGAGATATCAATTCTTTATGTTAAACTTATTAACTTTTGTTTCTTATTTACCTATTGCATATGTATTCCGTAGGATTTTTGGATGGAAGAATGAATTAGAATTCTTTTAATCAACATCTCGAATAATTTCCGAGATATCGATTTTTTTGTTAAATTGAATAATCGAATAATGCAGATCTCACCCCTGCCCCTTTTCCAATGTCTCATGGTTGGCGGGAAGGCATCCCTGTGACTGGTCACAAAAGTAATGAAGATCACACCCCTATACCTTTCCAACGCATCACGGGAGCGGGAAGGCACCACTGTAATTGGTCACAGAATTTAAAAAAGTAAACAAAATCGATATCTCGAAAACTATTAAAGATATCGACTTAATACTTTCAGATTCGTATTTCTAGCAAAAAATCCTATAAGATTCCGCATTAAAAGTTTTTCGCCATTATCTCCCTACCTCAAAATTGAATTGCCTCTGTTTACTCCACAAAAACTACAATTATATTATCGTTTTAAAATTATGAAATCGTTTTACACGAAAAGTATTGAAATTAGCTAATTCTTCACTTCGAATACAGACTTATTCAAAAAAGGAGTAGGCCCTAAATGAGGTAATTCAATTTTGAGGTTAGGGCATGGTTCCAAAGCCCTTAATATTGAATATTTATTTAAATTTAACCTGAAAGAAAATTAAGTTTAACAAACTAATTACCATTCCCTGCAGTCCTATAATCTACAATTCTATATCAAAATAATGTGTACTTAATTTTGTAGCACACAATTTTGAATTATAGGTATGAAACCAATTCAAATCATTGATACAATGATATGATCATATCCTATTTCGTTTGCAATAAACATTAAAACGCATCCTTTTGATCGCTTTTCCCCCCTAATATATAAAAAAAAAGTCATGAACTGACTCATAACTACTAGACACTGCCAAACGGACTTATAGAACAGTCGATATTTATAAGCTGTGTTGCGCTGTGCGCGAAGGTAAAAAACTTGTTTAATTCTATGAAGTGTATTGTCATTAGGTCAATAAGTTTATTTCGAGAGCACAAGAGAGAAGATTGTTGCCATGGCATAGAGAGCGCGGAATCGAGAAAACTTAGGTACCGTAGAAGGGTTTGAACCTTTGAGAATTTCTCGTGGAAGATGGTTTGATCGTTCGGGAAAAGGTGCAGAGAGAAAAAGAGAAGAGTAGAGAAAGAAAGAGATGGAAGGAACAGGAAAGGAGAGAGGACGTTCGTTAAAATACGTCCCTGGCCTCGAGAGACGCAAGAAGGAAGAAGGAATTAGGCGGTCTGCGAACGCGAACTCACCTCGTGCCACATTCCGCTGGTTTCGGTCCACGTTTCCACAACGATATCTTCTGTAATAATCCTAGTTGAGTAAAAAAAAATAACTCCGAGTCGACACTTTATGACTGTTGTGTACACCCACTTTGGCACGACACTTTTTTCAAATTTCCCTCCCGCGCAGTCACACATGTGCGGCCTTTTTTTCACTATGTCATCGTAATGTCATACGTTACGCGCAAATTCATGCGCGCCAATCCACATCCACGCACGCGTTTCGGAAACGAACTGACGCAGTGGCGTCGCGATATACAAACATCCAATCGCCTTCGCGTTGCACGGTCGGACACCTACTGAACGTTGCTCAACTTACTGGTCTCTCTCGGCAATCGTCGGCATTCTCCAGTAAACCGTTCGGAACGGCACAGAACGAGTGCCTGCGCGGACGTCGTCCGCAACAGGCATGAGATGTATATAGACGATAGATCCCACCGCAGAAAATCAGTTGAAACTTTTTTTTTAAATTGTCTTTACACTTTGAAAATTAAAGAGTATTATTACAAACGGAATTTTGATAGTACAACAACAGTTGTTTCAAGCAGTTCGAATATTTTTTGTACAATTTCAATTTTTGGCGGGAAATAAGGCATTGCTCGTTGCTGATTGGTCCGTGCGTTTCACAGTCCCTCTTTTACGGTGGTGTACATCTGGAATTAATGTTCGTAAACAACCGCAGCCTGTGCTCCTGCAAACATGTCATTGTTATAGTTATGAGACTGAAGTTTATAATGTTTCCAAAAAACGCAGCAGGGTCAAACAAATAAAAATAATTTTCAATAATTACGCTACCTCAACTTTTAAGGCAGAAAATATAAACCCAACAATCGCTTCGCGTTCACGAGGTGTTTTCTGGAAACCTACTTTACGATAACCTCGCATTTTTAACGTCTAAATCATGAATATTCCTTAATGCGTGAGAGATTTCGCGTTCAATGCGTGTTAATGCTTGAGTTAGAATATGTTTCAATGCTATAGATTATAGATTGCAAAACAGAATTTGCAATAATTTCGCATTCAAAGTGCAATACGTCTAAATACGTTTCAATCTGACAATTTTTGTAGGGCGCCTAAACAATTGTTAGCCCCCTGAGCACATGTGAAATCCACCTCATTGTATACCTTAAAATTTAAAAAATTCGTCATAGTTACGCTATCAATTTATTGATAACAATAGTGACCAAGAAATTATATGTCAAGAAATCCAATAAACAGTTTCATACTTATAAACGTTGAGGATCACTTTAACTTTCAATCCATATGAATGAAAAAAATCTGCCCGCCGCGCGGGCAAATTCACATCGCGCGTTGCGCGCGCGGCTCGCTGCACTCGCACGTTTGAGCGCGCCTAGAAGTCGCGCGTCTGTTGGATCGCGCCATTCGCGCTCGATTATATATTTATTTCGCGCTCGATAATGTTTTTACCTCGTGCTACACGCTCGGTCTTTGTACTTCCTCCACATCTGTGCACATACCTTTTAAAATTACAGGTCGAGCATCGACAACTAGAATTTTGTGATTGTGAATCCTCTTTTGTTAAAGCTCCTTCGGCTTTAACGAATTTATCATTAACATCACGCATCTCGTGCTTTGCACTCGATTTTTTCCAAAGTGCGAACTTTTCTACATTAAGTTTAACTCTTTTAAATCCAACTCTCGGATTCTGTCCCCCCGATCTCGAACTTCCTAGAATTGCTGGCCCACGCAGTTTCTCAGCGCGCAGGGTGAGAGAAGGTTGCGAATCTTACTTGAAAAACATCAGCAGCGTAGTAGAAAGGAGCCAGTGCGCGGGTACTCACATGCGGAGATTGCGTAATATTATGTATTCCAATTGGAAATGTTTCAGACGGCCCTGACTCTTTACGTTTGGATCCCCGCGATTTGTAGCCGAAGCCAAAGGTATTTTCCGGCAATGCCCGAAACTGAACTGAAACCGAGAGTTCGGTGTATATCAAATTAATATTATATTTATTTCTGTACATGGGTCTGGGACTGCTTATTTAGATATTGCAAAATAATGTACAAATTTTATTTAACATGATTACCTTAACATTTGTTCCCTATTTTGCAATAATTTTAATTCTCAACTACCCTGGAAAATGTATCATTTCAATAAATCTATGTTATTACAATTCATAATATGCATTGATGTTGAAACAGTCCAGCGGGCACAAAATGAGGCGACGTCTTCACGACATCGTTACGACAACTTTACGACAGCCTATGTCTATGTCGTTGTGATGATTGAAAAACAATCACGTTAAATAAAATTATATTGCACTTTATGTCGTTTTCCCAAAAACATAATTTATCGTTTATTTTCATGATATTTTTACGATTTGACAAAAAAAAAATTATCCTGTGAAAATCTAATTTATAACAAATTTGTAGACCTTTCTTGAGTGAACAATTTTTGTCAATCAGTTTTTTTCGTACCTTCTGTTGTTTTCCAAAAACTTTTTTTTTATTGTCAATGTTATTTTTTATGATTGAAACAAAAACTATGCGTTCTATCAAAAAATTATTCATCACAAATTTGTAGTTCTTTCGAGCTGAGCAGCTTTTGTCTTATAATTTTTTCGTGGTTTGTGTCATTTGTACAAAAATTATTATTTTTATTTTTTTATTTTCAGCTTTATTTTTCACGATTAAAACCAAAACTACGCATCCTATGAAAAAGATTCACAACAAATTTTTAGATCTTTCTTGACTGGATAATTTTAGTCGCATAATCTTTTGCGCATCTTGCATGGTTTGACCGCAGAATGGATTTTTCTTTTCATTATGTTTTGTAGGGTCAAGATGTGAATTTTCGATTTTTCAAGAAAATTCAAAAAGTTCTTATGGTAATCCTGTAGAGCTTCCAGAAAGCAACGTTTTTCGTCGCTTGACTTTTTTTCAGATCGTGCGTTGTTTTGCTAAAAATGTTCATTTTTTTCTAAATTTTGAAAATGGTATGACTTTGACATTTTTTTTCTATTTAAAAAATCGTAGGGGTGAATTGTTTGAATTTTGAAGTATTACAAATGGCCTTACATAGAGTTATCATTTTTTTTATGTTCTCAAGAATATCTGGCTAACGAACTCGTCCTTACATTCCAGACCCTGAAACAATGAGCTAAGGCCGAGGGGCCGTTTACTGGAGGTTTCATCCAACAATATGAGATACTTGTTTGCATCATCATCAACAATCCATGAAGATGTAGGCGTTTCTGAGTTATTTGCCTCTTCACTACGCTCTGATAACTCCCAAGTTACTGGGATCTTCAGTCTAGTCTGCTTCTTCCTCATCATTAATTGATTTATGTGACAAATCATCATAATCATCATCAATACTTGCTTCTACTTTACTCTTTGCTTCCTCTTCTTCTTTCCTTTTGATTGGCTAAACTTTTTTCTTCATATTCTTGAGACCACCAACAATTTGTCGAGTGGATTAACAATGGGCTTAAAAGTGTCACTTAATGTTCGTTCAACTGTTTCTTTACCCAACTTTATTAACCTATGCTTCCGTCGAATTGATTCACTAGCTCTAGCAATTTGATGTAAAATATTTTTTTGCTTTTGGAAATTTTCCTGACGTGAGGACATGTTGATACATCAACGTCTAAGGTGCGACTGTTTCTGTATTGATCACAGCATATGTATATATATATTACTTTCCCAGATTTATGAAACAATCAAAACCTTTCCTATATCTACCTGGATTAAGATTCCTGTCCTTGTCAATTACAACGAATCTATACTTATCACTATTCCAGCAAGCTAAACACATGTGTTTAAATTTTGAATAAGTCATATCAATAGTCACACACGGAAAAAATAAGTTGTTGAAACTTCACTTGACTAGTCAACCATTCTAGGATAGGCCACTTTTTTTTTAGAATCACGTATAATTTTGATTAAAGAACCGCAGACTTCATCGAAAAAGTGAAAAAAGTCATCGAATTATTGGAAGACAATCTAGGAACATCAGTTTTCGAATTTTTATTCAGCAGATTTTGACAAAGTTCAAGGCAAACATTCAATTGTTCATAAAAAGTCCTCCAGATTCCAAACGATTTGGAATACAATAACTCTAGCACAGAAACGAATAACTGATTTATAAGTTGTCGAAGAATTCGTTGACTGTCTTCTACATAGCTATATATTCACAATGTACAGTCACATTGGATGCTCAGGTGAAATGGTATATGTATCAGTCTGAATGGAGTCGCGGTCACCGGCAATGAACAAATGAGCGCGGATTAGATTTGACTTTTCACTGACATTTGTGCAAAATATTCAATGTATTAAGTTAGCCGTGGGGTCTAGTGCACTGTTAGAAATATCTGGTTGAATTTTCAACCACATGTGGTTGAAGTTTTATACAATTACCGTTGTTGAAATTTCAACCATGCAGTGGTTGAAATTTCAACCATGCAGTTGAAATTTCAACAACATGTAATTGAAATTTCAGAAACGAGAAAAAAATTTTATCCGGCACAGTTAGTGAATTTCAAAGAGATTATAATTTTTCAAAAATCTAGGATAAAACCCATTAAGATTCCTGGAAAATACTGTGCTTTGAAATTCATTAACTGTACCGGAAGAATTCTGATCAGGAATCATCAGTGAGTTATTTCATACGTTTGTCTAGTGCGTGATCAATGAGATTAAGAAAATGCATATAATATTTGGGAAATAAGCAGCTTTGAAGAAGAAAAACAAAAGGTACGTTGCAATTATATTACCATAATGAGTTGCACGTGCAATTAGACAAACTTTTCAACACTCGTTTTTGTAAACATAACCTAAAAATGCATACAGCAGTTAGTACCAATTGTGTGAATGAAATGTTCCATTATGATAATATTATTCTAACGTACCTTTGGGTTTTCTTCCTTGAAGCTGCTTCTTTTTCTGAATATTATGTCCTTTATTGATTTCATAGATCTCACGACACAAACGTACGAAATATCTCCTTGCGAGCAGACATTGTGTATGTGCAAACGTCTGGTTGAATTTTCAACTACATTTGATTGAATTTTATTTCAATTCCGTGGATGAACGAGATTTCAACCACAAAAGTGGTTGAAAAGTGGTTGAATTTTCAACATATTTCTAACAGTGTGGTTAGGGATAAGTTGCGTTCGATAAGTGTTAGGTAGTTCGAATGCCGCCGCAAAATTTCTTTCGATTTTTCATAGGTTCGTGTGTATCTGCAAAAATAAATATAACTTAAGCGTGAGTCTATGTGAATGACAATATAGTAAGTATAACCGCGAAATATATATTGTTTTAACTTGGCTATACTGTTTTCTAAAAACTCGTTAGCAGTCATCGAAAGTTTCATTGACTGGCTTCGAAGCATTAGTGTATCAGTGTTTCAAGAACTCTATTCCTCTGGTCTTCACATTTTAATTGAAATTATTTTGTACTTTCGACAACTCTTTCTACTTTTTGAACATTTATCAATCAAGGTTTGTAAGACGATTCTTCCAATATATGACATACGTTTAACCCTATCCTAGAGTGGTTGACTCAGTCATTCAAAATTTCAACAACTAATTTTTTCCGTGCATGATCATCATAAATATGCTTTAGATTCATTTCATCTTGTTTAAATAACACAAGTAAATTAACATTATCGCGTACAAGATGCTCAGGAATATGGGCATATGTCTGGCTCAAGTAAAAACAGTCGACATCCTTGTGTCTACCCATAGAAAAAAATGCTCTCATATTATCCTGTTTCTCGCAAGCCACATCATGCTCATTGAAAGGATAGTACTCAACGCCATCTACAGATTGAAGGACTTTTTCCAAAAATTCATACTTTGGTTGTTTCAGAGATTTTGAGTAGATGTAAATATTTTCGAATCTTAGTCCATTTGGATGTATCAGTAGAGCCAGCAAAGCATTTGCCTTTCCACAGTTGGAAGGTCCACAAAATATTGCTCGTACGCTGTTTGGCAACAAATTTCCATGCCGTTTTTCTCTATTCTCGTTTTGAACAAGCGAATCAAAATTCTGGATAGGTAGTTTCACAGGTTGTGTTTTAAACTGCATCTTGACAAACACTGATCGGAAAACCTATAAATATCTTGGTTATATAGGTTGAACCTTCAGTCTGAAAGTATCCCTTGCATAGATATGATCGTTCACAAAGGCAAGCGGGTCAGTTGTAAACGAACCTTGAAGCAGGCAAGACGTGGAAGAGGTTTGCTCAACAGAATCATCAACAATTTGCCGTTTGCGTTGGACTTGCCTGGTTACCAGTACTGTGGACCAGGTACTAAACTAGCCAAACGATTAGCACGAGGTGATCCAGGAATCAATCCACTGGACGCTGCTTGCAAAGTGCACGATATAGCCTGCTCACAGAATAGAGAAAATATAGAGGCTAGAAACTCAGCTGATAGAGAACTAGCTGAAAAAGCTTGGAAACGTGTCTTGGCTCAGGACGCAGGCATAGGTGAAAAGGCAGCTGCTTGGGGAGTAAAAAATGCAATGAAGATGAAATCAAAATTAGGGATGGGTCTCAGGAATAAAAAACCTACCACCACACTGAGAAAAATTGTCGCTGCAGCTAAAAAGTCCATGATTTCAACCAATAATGCGCAAACTGCTATTAAATCTGCACTCAGAGGCGCACGCGCAGCTGTAATGAAGGCTGGTGGGAAAAGAAATGTGAATAAACCTCGTATTCTACCTGTACCGGCCAAAGTAGGAGGATTTTTACCCTTTCTCATACCCGCTTTTGCTGGTCTCAGTGCTGCTGGGGCGCTAGCTGGTGGAGCTGCAGGAATAGCTAAAGCTGTAAATGATGCAAATTCGGCAAAACAGCAACTTTCAGAGAGTAAAGGGCATAATGAAGCTCTGGAAGCCATTCCTTTAGGAAAAGGTCTTTACTTGAAGCCATATAGGGAAGGATTAGGGCTTCATCTAAAGCCATATAAACAAGGAGCAGGACTTGAACGCAAGTCAAAAAACTCAAAGTGAAGCTACCTCATCGGGCCTTAACTGATGCAGATTTACTCAAATTTGCAAAATCTTTTAAGATTCCGCATTTTCGAGGTGTTTTTATGCGAAATGGATTACCAAAGGGTGGACCACGTAAATATGAATGTGCCATTGTCAATCTTGATGATAAAAAAGGACCAGGAACACATTGGTGTGCTTATAAAAAGATTGGTAGTAAAATAATGTATTTCGATAGCTTCGGTAATCCTCGGCCACCTTCGGATCTCTTCAAGTATCTCGGTGCTGGTAGCATAAAGTGTAATCATGAGAGATATCAAAATTACGATACATTCGTGTGTGGACATTTATGTTTGCAATTTCTATGCAATCAATTAAAATCTAAAAGTACGTTCAATCTATTTAAGTGCTGAAACTTGCAATATCAAGTCAGTTGAACGCTAGCAGTCATCATGGATGATTCATTGACACTGACATTATCGGGAACTTCTCCTATCCTGGAAACTCACTATTTTCCTCCGATTGAGTTGTCTCCTCATAAAAATTACGCCCTTGGACTCGTTGAATTTCTAACTTTTAATTCAATACCCAATGTAGACATTGTTCAAAATAAATTTTACGCGGGCAATGAAATAATTGAAATACCTACAGGAAGTTATGAAATAGGTGACATAAAGCGCTATCTACAGAATGTTTTAGTCAAAAAGGGTATTGAAATTTATATTAAACCAAACAATAATACTCTAAAAAGCGAAATTTATTGCAGTCACGATGTAAATTTTGAGCCTAAAGATTCTATTGGTCAATTTCTAGGTTTCTCTCCACGCAGACTAAAAGCTTAACAAGTGTATGAATCTGATCAACCGGTATCAATCATAAAAGTGAATTCTTTGAGAGTTGAGTGTAGTATAACTACAGGTGCATACATTAATGGCCAGAAAGTACATACTATTCATGAATTTTTTCCTTTAGTGCCACCTGGATACAAGATAGTGGAAGTACCATCTCATGTCATTTACCTACCAGTTGCCGTGCAGACAATAGATCATATACAGCTCCGTATAGTTGATCAAGACGGACATTTGGTTAATTTTCGTGGAGAAGTTATAACAATTAGACTACACATCAAGTCTCTCTAATAATAATAATGGATATTGTTTTCAACACAAAGATTGGCTTTGGTTATAATAAACCAGCACAATGCCACAAGCTAATCAGTCGACAAAGAGCATTCAAAGGGTTAACACCTCAAAGCGCCCTCTTCCTAAAAAGTCAAGGTCTGAAGCTGAAAAGAAGAAGAAAATAAAGAGATTCAAGATTTTTTGCACCTGCATCTGTAAATTTTTTTATCGTCGTTTGATCATTTATCATGGACGGGGAAATTTTAAATATTCAAGCACCAATCATCTTTCATGAGTCAATTGCACACAGCGAAATTCATGCACATCAGCCTTATGCCTCATCAACCTTCAAACACAGTGATGAAATTCGGATTGCTGTTCAAAATCAGGACCACTGTCTCCTACCGAGCAAAAGTTCACTTCACGTGCATGGAAGAATCACAAGAACTGATGGAGCAGCAGTGACAAACACAGTTTTAGTTTCCAATGCCATCTGTCATTTGTTTGAAGAAGCAAGATACGAAATCAATGCAATAGAAATTGATAGAAACAAGAATGTTCGTCTCACTAGTCTCATGAAAAATTATGTATCTCTAAATCCTGGACAATCACGTTACATACAGAATACTGGTTGGCTCGAAATAAATGATAATAATCAATCATTAACCATCGCTACTGGTTACTTTGATGTAGCCATACCGCTTAACATGATATTTGGTTTTGCTGAAGATTATCACAAAATCATTGTCAATGCTAAGCATGAACTTATTTTGACAAGATCAAAAAGTGATGCAAATGCCATCTTGCAAGCGGCTCCCATCGAGCAGTATAAAATTGAAATTAATAAAATAGAGTGGTTATTGCCTAGCGTTAGACTGTCAGATTCACGAAAATTTCAGTTGCTAAAATATATTGAAAAAGATCCACCTATTCCAATAAGTTTTCGAACTTGGGAACTGTATGAATATCCTCTACTTCCAACTACTTCAAACCACGTTTGGACAGTAAAAACCTCAACACAATTGGAAAAACCGAGATTTGTCATACTTGGATTTCAAACAAACAGAAAAAATAATACTACTAGAAGTTCTAGCAACTTTGATCATTGCAATCTGACTAATGTCAAACTACTTTTAAATGATCAGTGTTATCCTTATAGTAATTTGAATCTTGACATTAATCGAAATCAGTATGCCCTTCTCTATGAAATGTACACAAACTTTCAAGCTAATTACTATGGTAAAGAACCGCAACCATTGCTATCGAGAGGAGAATTATACAGTATGCACCTCTAGTTGTTATTGACTGCTCTAAACAAAATGAGTCACTGAAATACGGACCAGTTGACATTCGTTTAGAATTTCAAACTAGTGACAATTTTCCTGCTCAAACGTCAGCATATTGCTTAATTTTGCATGATCGTATAGTTGAGTATAAACCAATAAGTGGTGGGGTGAAAAAGTTGGTATAAAACTGTTGTAACCACATGGAGATAGTTTAGTTGCAATCAAGATGGACTACATTGTGGATATGCAGGGCTTCAAGTTACCAGACAATAAATTTGTCTTGAAAGAATTGGCTATATTACCATTCTATGGTGATATAGGTATAGAGCCACATTCTTTTCTCTTTCAACCACCCTGCAAGTGGAAGAACGTTCCGTCAAAATATAAGTCTATAAACATTTGGACAGAGCGCAATCATCATGGAATACCTTAGGATTCTGGTGATTTACCGTATTCTCAAGTACCTGTAATTCTCGAGAATTTTTTAGCAGAGGCAACAACAATTTTTGTAAAAGGCTTGGAAAAAAAGAATTGGTTGCAACAATTTGCAGAAATATCGTGTGAAATTGTTGATATGCTTGATTTGGAATGTCCCTCGCTAAAGGAATTGCGTGAAATGTTTAGAATTAATTATAATAAATGTATACATCATATGTATGAAAATTACTCTAATTGCGCAATTGAAAATGTAATTTTATTGGAAAACTGGATGAATATAGAACATGAATATTTTATTACTTGTTTTAATGTATAGAGATAAGACAAAAATATTTTTCCATATACTTAATTTATAGTTTACTTATTTTGTAAGTATAATGTACTGATATTTTAGAAATAAATAAAAGAAAATGAAAATGAAATTTGTGTTTTGTTTTCTCAGAGTTCCTTGTTCTTATAATAATAAGTGCGAATGGTAGATAAGCGAATCGTGGGTCAGCGAACATCATTGGCATTGTGACTTGAAGAAACATCAGCCTTCGGTATTGAGAGATTACGTCTGGTGGATCAGGTTGCATCTGATAACTGCAGCAGTTTGAGAGAGAATGCTCTGCATTGAACTTTTTCCTCTCAGTTAGAATTAAAGCAGATGACTTTATTCAATGAAAATTTAATTAAAAAAATATATGATTTTTCAGGTTGCAATAAATGAAAAACACCAATTTATATTCAACTTATTTTTTCTTCTCTGCTCTTTATTTTCAGAGACTTGCCACTTACAGTGTAGCTATCTTACAATCTAAAAATTGATTAAACACTCATTCCTCAGCTTACATGTCATTCGTATAACTCACACATGCACACACACAACACGCTTCACCCACTTTTTTTTACAATGTTTTTTTCACTCGTTCCAGTAATAATGATAATAATAATAATAATAATAATAATCCACACCGAATATAATAAGATAATAATAATAATAAGATAATAATCCCTACCGAAGGTGTTCTCGCGTTGTCATCGCGGTAGGGCTTGAGCTTTCCTCTCATGAATTTGAAGGCTATGTTGGCCGTAGCATTGCTACTGACAGGGTTTCCCATGCCAGACAGGCAGAAAACGAAGAGGAAAGTGACTAAGAGGAACACCAAAACCCATAAATGATAATGGAGAGTATTTTAAAAATTTTGAAACGCTTGTCGCTACCCGAGGATCGTCGGGGCGCCCCTGGAGCCACCGCTGGGGGCCACAGCATGCGGGACGGTGGTGATGGTGAGCTGCGAGATGGTCAGGCAGATCTCACTAATCAAACAGCTGGCCAGCAAGAACATCTGCGACATACGGTAAGCAGTGAAACATCAACTGCGTCTGCTGAGGATGCTTTGGCTAGCGTTAGCTATTTGCAGCCAACCACTTCAACAGAAATACCGTGGGAGAGCATCAAGTGGGATACCACAATGAATGAGGAATTGATGCGTCTCTATTATGAAAGTGCGAAGTTTGAAAC
>CAKNXH010054514.1:20252-42063 GCA_932178445.1 Andricus quercusramuli
AAATTTCCCGCTCTTGCTTACCTTCTAGGACAGAAGGAGCAGAAGCGAATGACGTACACGTTCCAGTAGCTTTGGGATTGGTTTCTTTAAGGAATCATGATCGAAGCTTCCGGAGCCTACAACTTCTCTAAATAATCCACAATATTAATTCTATATAAGTACTATATACAAATACTATATACTTGAGATTAATTATATACAAATACTATATACATGAGCTTAATTATAAACATTATCAACTTCCATGGGTTTGCAAATTCTTTTGGCATATCCCCATGGAAGAGTATCTGTCATTCCAGGGATAAGCACTCTCTTATCGTCGTGCCAGCTTAGTGCAATTTTTTTCTGTTTAATGGTGTGCACTTCGTGTTTTCTACTGCGGATCAAATTTTGGTAGGCTGTTACATTTTCATATTGAAGGAGACACTTTTTATAATCATTGAATGTAATTTTCCTCAACGCAGACCCTTCCACACCTTTAGCTTTCTTTTTCTCACACCTTTCATTCCAGATTTTGTACACATATGATTTCGCTCTCAATCCAACAAACTCTGTTATAATTTTTCCACTGCACTCGTCTTTCATTAGGCCTAATACTTTTTTATTTTTTAGCGGTATTCCGTAAACATTATCTGGAGGATAATCTGATGTATCAAATTTGTGAATATCCCGCTTAATGAAATCATAAATGTTTGGAACGGTGAAATGGTAGATGAGGCTATCAGTGTCGGTGTAAAGTAATTTTGCAAGATTTCCAAAATTTGGTAAAATGTAGTTGTAATGAAAGTCGTAGGTAATTATTTTGGAGAGATCGAGAACAGCAAATCCTACATAAATTGGTTTATTGAATTTAACTTGCAGTCTTTTTGACTCAATAATAACCATATCTTCATCGAATATGACGCAGCTATGAAAATTTGGCTTGGAAATCAGAGCTTTTGCACCGTACCTTCCATCCCATTTTGTTATCAATCTCACATCTCTATATTTTCTAACATTCTCCATTGTTTTTCCAAAGACAGAATCGTTCATCAGCTTGTAGACATTTTTCTCAAAATCATTGCTAGACATTTTTCGTTTCTCTGTATTTAGGTCAATGTACTCTTTTAGCCAAGGTTTTTGCTCAATCTTTAGAATTCGATGAATTTTCGTTACCTTTAGTCCCAAACTCAAATACTTTTTCAAATTTCTATAGTGGACTGCGTAATTCTTCTTTGGCAATACGCTCGTTATCAGTTTTGGTATTTTACATGAGGAATTAGGCGGTACAAAGTGCTCTGGAGCCAAAGGCAAATCTCTGTGAAAATCATGCAATTCTGCAGGATATTCCAAGTCTACCTCCAAAATGTAACCTATTGGCGAATCGTCTGGAATACTTTGTACATTGATGTCTTGATCAAGTACCCATTCGAAACCACCAAAAGGTAAACATTCGCTCATTGCTGCGCCATACTGGTTGTTGATATCAAAATATGAGATATATGTTCAATTCCGATTAATTTGAGCATCGCATCAAAAGCAAGTCCTGGAGCTGTATAGTAATGTAAGGGATCGAGATTGTAGGTTGAAAAACAATTTTTTCTGAAATTTTCAAAAATATCGGCCAAAAGTAAAACGTCGGTTTTCAAGTAAAAATCAGAGTATTCTCCCAAAGTTTGTGTATTGAAAGTTTCCCAAACATTGCATGCATGTTGGTAATCTTCATCGGAAATTTCGTCATTATTTAATTTTGAATAAAATGCGCTTTTAGGTGGTAACTGATGGTCATTTAATTTCTCCCAATCATTCATATAGTCGTAAGGAAATACTCCTTATCTGACTAATAATTGAAATTCTTCCGGATTATTGCAATGCTTGAGAGTAATTTTTTTATCATCATTTGCCAGATAAGAAGATAATTTTTCAAGGCTTCTCGGCATGAAACGAAACGAATCTATAAACCGAAGATTTACTTTTGTACCGGCAACATATTTCGTGAACGAGATGTATTTCTCTTTGTTGATGGGTAATAGTTTAACCTCGCCCCCAAACTGCTTAGCTAATGCTTTGATGAAAAAATTGAATCATATCCTGACAAATTGTGGAAAACTACTGGTACAGTGTGTGAGTCTTTATAATTCACATTGCAGCCCTGATGACTTGCACCACGAAACTTGCCCGTAAAGTGACAATGGTCGTGATGCCTTACGTCATCCTGCTGAAATGGTTGTTCGCAAATGTGACAGTTTTGAGCAGACCTAAACTCTGCTTCTTGCTCTGGACTGAGTTTCTCCATGGGTACAATACACGTTAATTCAGAATCAATATTTTCGGCAATTTCTTTTAATTCATTTACGAACCACTCTATACAACCTTTTCCGCGATAAATTTGAAATTTTGAACGAGAGTCGTCAAAGCTGCAATGTAAATATAATGCAACACTGTATGGAACATGCTTTTGATACGGCCCTATATTGAAAGGATTTTCAGCAACTTCCATTAACAGACATTCAATGTCGGCATAAACGGAGAATGGAACCTTCTCTTTGAATCTTTAATTTCGGAATTTCAAAAATCTTTCATTTTCATTGGGTAAAATCATTCTACATTGATTCGCATTTTCACAATCCAATTTGTGATTCTGTAATGATTTTTCTAATTTGAAATGGCATAGGCACCTGTCACACAAAAATGTGCGACAATGATCTTTTGTAAACTGAGATTTTACTAATCGGGGTAAGTTTTTAATCAAAGCGAAGTGATAAATTGGATTACTGTCTTCTGATTCGTTTTCATTGGAACATTCAGTGTGAAAATTGGTATTTTCGATCATTAGAAGGTGTATTGTAGGGCTCTTGACTTTTCTTTGCTCAGATAGAGTGGCACAATTTCACCTCTCTTATATTTGTTATCATCTTCTACGCCATAAACATTTATGCACAACTCATTAATTTTTTCAAATTTTGGAATATCTTCAAGGGTTATAGGAAACGAGATTCCATCATATTTTAGTAGTGTGTCGAAATGTGGGTAGGAATTGACTCGATCTCTGTTAATGTCAGCAGGGCAAAGAGCTGCCATTACCGACCACAGAAAACAATAAACATCATTATTCAGAACATTGATAACAGCTTTTTTATCTCTAATATATTTTGGTAAATTAATGAATGTCGATATACCTGAATTTATTGGCAAATATTTATTAAAACTTACTATCAGGTTTATAATTTCACTCAATGTCCATCCCGAATCCGTTTCCTGTAATTCTTCTACTTTTACTAAAATTTGGCCTAAAATATTTTCATCGTACCACGCACTGATGTCAGTTGATGGGAGGATTCTATTATTTTCAGTGTTTATGTATTTAATTTCTTCTACCGTTTCACCGTTCACTATTGCTTTAAATTTTCCGGCAAAAGAAACGTTCACTTCCAAACCCCCATATTGTTTCAAAATATTTTGTATTCGTTGAACGACCATTGATTTTGTGTCCTCCAGAAAATGTTTAAGGTCCTTATGTCTTAAATTCACTACACATCCGGTTCTTATCCTACTCTTAAACGCTGCTTCTAAATCTTTCCACTGCATTCTATCTGTTTTTCTTTTTGAATTTCCCACACCTTTTCCCTTTTTTCTCATTACTTTCAATTTAGTTTTCAAGGCTTTTAAAATTCCTATTGTTGATTGAATATGCATTTTTTGACCTACAGACAATTCTAAATACTTTAACATGTTATTTAATATTTTAATATTCTGCCTACCAAATTTGATCCACTTGTTGATTCTATTGATTTTTTTATTCTCAGTTAGCATGGTGTATGCCTGGTCCATGATGGAGATGAGTTTCCTGCTTTGTTCAGGCTCCATTTTTTTTCTGTTAGGCACGAGTTCACTACAAAGTTGTGATGCTCACTTGATTGTTGAGAAGCAACTGGAAAAATTTTTGGCGTGAAACGACTTTTTAACACATAATATTCCACTGAATAGAAACTTTAACCTAGAGGGCACACTCACCTCTCACAATCACCTCCTTTTCTAATGCCCTGTACACAACAGTTAATTGCAAAGCTCTTTCAGCAGTCGTGGTATTTACAGTGTGGATAAAAACTGGAAAAAAATTTCTATGAAACAACCTTTTTTTTTTAAAAAACTCACAAAATTTCACTGAATTTTTCACTTAAAATCCAAACAAACACTAACCTTTTTTAACAGACAACCTTTTAAATGTGACTCTCAGATAATCTGTCAGAAAGTATGTTGAGGATAAAGAGAAGTATCAATTTATGAAGTCACTGCACTGAATCTGGCAATACACTGGAAAATTGTTCGCAGGTCGCGCCTTATATAGCCGAGGATTATTATTATTATTATTATGAAGGCACCTAAGCAGAAAACGTTTTTGCGATGTAACTTCAAGGGCAAATGAAAAAATTTAACCTTGAAGCTATTTTACGTAAAATTTAAAACGTGTTTTCATATTCATGAATCATTTACTGCCTATTAAAATTCGTTTCTCAAAATTGAACAGTATTGCATTATATATGATGCAACAATGTTCTAAAACGTTCTAGAACGTTCTAAATTGTAGTAGATACATCTAGAAACACGTAAAATTTGTTTTTCGGAATTGCGCAATATTGCATCATATGACGCAACAATTTTCTTCATCTATACACACGTAAAATTCGTTTAGTGACAATGCACAATATTGCATCATATGACGCAACAATTTTATATGCGTAGAAACGCGTAAAATTCGTTTTTTCGACATTGCGCAATATTGCATCATATGATTCAACAATGTTCTATGCGTAGAAACATGTAAAATTCGATGCTCGACATTGAATAATGTGATGCAACAATGTTCTAGAACGTTCTACACTGTAATCGACACGTTCGGGGTATAATTTTTGCAACGCAAAATCTAATGTGTCAATACCATAACCTTGGAAGGTGTTGACGAAATAAATTTTTTCCAGAAAGCAATAAATCATCCTTGTTTCTGTTTCGTAATAACCTTGAACGTGTCTTGACATGAATTCGGAACGTACAATTGCGTGACATTCTGTGACGTCATCATGAGCTTCGAGAATGTTCTAGAAGCTTAGCACGGACATGAACCACTACAGGTTAGAAGCTTCTCGGCCAGAACGTTCTACATTATAATCGACACGTTCGGAATATATATTTTTGCAACGCAAAATCTAATGTGTCGCAATACAGTAACCTTGGAAGGTGTTGACGGCAGATATTCTTTCCAGAAAGCAATAAATCATCCTTGTTTTTCTCGTAGTAACCTTGAACGTGTCTTGACATGAATTCGGCTCGTACAATTCTCAAACTGGAGTAGCTACCGGATGCAACCTGATCCGTGAGAATAAATCACATTCACATAGATGAAAACAGGATGTCACATCAAATTTCACATGTATACGCCTGCATATTTGCGCATTAAAAATGACTGTTTCATCTATAAGGAAGCAATAAATCATTCTTGTTTTTCTCGTAATAACCTTGAACGTGTCTTGACATGAATTCGGCTAGTACAATTACCTAATATTATTCTGTGACGTCATCAGGGACCATCCAGAATGTTCTAGAATCTTAGCACGGACATGAACCACTACAGGTTAGAAGCTTCTCGATGTCGGTACTACTACAGGTTAGAAGCTTCTCGATGCCAATAAGGTAGGAATATTGATCCAGAACGCTGCCTGCCTATCTACTTAAGTTAAATGGAGATAGTTCAAATTTATAACGTTAATACCTGTAAATTATTCAATGTTAAAAAATATTAAGAATGCAATTCAATCTCGAATTCTTGAACTACAGTTCCATTTTTGAAATTGTTAATTAGTTTTTAATTACAGAAGTTTTTTGTCAACAAATATTAATTTCAAACGCTTGTCATTCTGTATTGTTTAAGTCTTCAAAACTGCATTTTAAAAATGCTCCATAATGTATATCATAAAATGGTTTCATAATTGACAAAACCAACAATTGAACTTAACGTTTAAAAGAAAAGTTGAAATAAAACTTATTTTAAATTTCATGATATATCATGTGACATGAAGTTCGTGATATTCCAATTGAATGGTTAGATTTTTCTTTTAAAAATTTGTAAAATTCCCAGTCGCAAAATAAATTCACTGTCTTTTCCCCCTTTTTCCCAGTCTCCGAAAAATTCCCGGTCATTTCTGGGTTTCCCTGGTTTCCCAGTCCAGCAGGCCACCCTGAGAAATACATGCAATTAAACATGTTATGTAATCGGGTTAAAAATACCCCCCCCCCCCCTCCCCACATAACAGATCGTAACGAAACACGAAACTCGACCTTCCACTTTTAATGCTACGCAATATGTAAACGCCCCCCTAGTGTGGTCGAGAAACGAAGGAATCGATGAAGAATCAACGAAGAATCAGCTGGACTCAGGCGGAATCAATAGAAATCAGTCGTACTGATGCAACTCAATGCGCGCAACTGTCAGAATGATCCCTGTGCGATCTTCTGAGTTTGGATTCGCTTCTTTTCTTTTCTTACGCTCAGAATCAAACCGGATTATGCTTCATGTGTGGAATCACAGGAATCGTGATCTAATTGACGGAATAATTATGCTCACGTAAAATCGATTCTAGAGTGGACGGCCCCTCGGCTAAGGCTAAATCTAATCTGATAATTTTTTCGAAAGTTGCCGTGCCTGCGACCTACTACTACTACTACTGCAGACAGACGGACAGACAGACACCTTAGTAAAAATCATTTTTTCTGACTGACAGGGCCTCAAAACGTGGAGATTTGATGAAAATCGACTATGTCAAATTTTACATAAAACCAATACCTTCTCATTAGGGGCCGTTCAAGTAAGACGTAAGCATACTTTTTCCTATTATTGACCCCCCCCCCCCCATTGTAAACATATTTTTGTATTCCGAATATACAACAAAAAGCATCCATTTAGACCCCCCATCCCTCTCAAAATGCATACGTAATACTTGAATAGCACCTTAGGATGAGAATGTAAAAAGCCAGAACAATTTATCATAAATACCATAACTTCTGGCAAATTGCCATTTCAGAATGGCGTTATTTGATAAATCTTATTATACGCACTTCACTTGATGCTTTGACCTATTTATGCTAAAACGGTATGACTTTCGAGCGTTAAGGGTATGAAATTTTTTTGTAAGTGAAATATCGGCTTCAAACTTTGAGAAATGCAAGAGCCGACAGTGAAGTACGTTTATGTACATCATTTGAGTATAAAAGATGCAAAAAGAAAAATTCCAACTAAAGGTCAAGAATGGTTGCCAGTTCAGTCGGTATTCGCGATGAGCACGAAAATGCGAAGTCTGGCGGCCACTAAACGAGTTGACATTTAGTTGGAATTTTTCTTTTTGCATCTTTTATACTCAAATAATGTACTTAAACGTACTTTACTATCGGCTCTTGCATTTCTCAAAGTTTGAAGCCGATATTTTACTTATAAAAAAAGTTCTTAGGTTCAAAAAATGTACACAGTTTTAATTTCTTCGAAAATAATATTTTGCGAAGTTCCTCCTCGAATAAAGTAAGTAAACGTAGTTTATTGCCTTCTCATACATCTTCCAAAATTTCAGCCCGATATTTTATTTCCAAAAAAGGTTCTTAGATTAAAAAAAAATTCGGAAAATTGAAAAAGTGAGGTCGGTAATGTAGGTATTTGATTGTGTGACATGCCTAAAGATCCTACTGAGAACGCATGACAGGTCTCATACTCGAAACTCTACAACTCCATACAATTGTAGTAAGGTGGCCAAGCAAGTCAATAAGTGTGAGCGTAATCTTACTCCGAACGATTGTGATCCGTACTAAAATAGTATGGTCCCCATGCGTTCAAGGCATTAGCTCGCTTGTACATTGAACGCGTGTCGTTGTTATATACTCGTAGAGCATACAGTTTAGACTTCAAATGCATGGTACTATACTTATTTTGTATAGCGTACCTCTACACTAAATTAGTATGAATGTGTGCTATCATAGTTTGAAATAAACCATACTAACGTATCGTGAGACGAGATCATACGAGAAAAGTAAGTATGTTCTTTCGGTGTGCTAATTCAACTCAATTAAAAAGTGATATATGTATAAACTTTTTTGTTGATGTGGGTCACGAAGAGGGTTTACTTACCTCTTTTTCTTTTATCACTGTTTAGTCCCACAATTTGAAAATAAGTACGTTACAAATATTTATAACTACATTTTGCTTATCCAAATATAAATACAAAAAATGGTTGAGGAATGGACTGTATATTATGTTAAACGCTACTAGGTAATAGTGTGAAGACAAGATTTGTAAGTGTTTCAAGTAAGAGTTACTAAACATAGGCCCGGCGGAACGTAGGTTATCTGTCTTTCTCGTTCCTTAAGAAACGTGAATATAAAGGAATTAGAGTAAGCGAGACACTCGCATGTGGCAAACAAATGACGGTTTTCCACATGCGAGTGTCTCGTTTACTCTAACTTCTTTACATTCACACTTCTTAAGGAGCGAGAAAGACAGATAACCTACGATCCGCGGGGTCTGACTAAACGAATGATAAATTTTGGTTTTGCGGAAGTGACGAGCAATTTACAGAGAATTTCGAACTGGAAACAATGAGGAAAACTGATTGAATAGAAAAATGCGAAGAGAAGGATAGTGGGCGGTTGTACTTTGCCCTTCTCGAAGGTACCGGATGTACGTGACAAATGTGCTGAGGATTTAGAATTTGAAATGTTGGCGAAAAATGGGCATAGCCCAACTTGCACCGGGATACTAAAAGTATAACCCTACGGCCCACCACTGCAGCTGCGCCCATCGCGTTACCCCTTAGTATCTTTTACAAGATACATCTCACCTCGGATGAGTGATTAGGTATGCCTGAGACTTTGCGATTGGTATCACAACAGTACAACGTTCCACAATGGATAGTTTTAATTTGTTAAATAATGTGTAATAGTTGCAGATTGTTTAAAAATTACTCAAATTTTGAAAATTTTAGATTTAAATATCACAAATATGCGAACGCTTTTAAATTTTACAATTTTGAATGCTTTTAAAGTGAAATTGCACTAAAATTTGAAATGTATGAATTTGTAACTATTCGTATAAAAACGTTTTCTATAAATTAAAAAATTATTCAACTATCAACGCTTTCAAATTGAAGCAAAAAATTGTGCAATCTGAAAGTATTCACTCACACAGAATTCGATATTTATCAATTTCAAACTCTACTAATTTGAGAATTGACTGAATAGATAAATGTTTATTTTTCAGCCTGCTGGCCTTAAAAAATTGACTTGCTTACACTTCCATTTTTACAGAATTTTCTTAAAACTAACCCCTAAAGACTAATATCCATCCATTCCTCATCTCTATGTCGCACGCTTTTATCGCCTTGCCTTCCTCGCTTCGCCTCGCCTCGCCTCGCACGCATGTCCCTACTTTTTCGCATTGCCTCGCTTGCCAACCTCTGTTTTCGCTCTAATACCTACTGCTTATCTACTATTTACAATATTTACATGTTACTTATATCTACTTTCTCTCCTATTTACCATCTTTCCGTCTCCATTCCTCTTCCTTCGTCCTTCTCTTCATCTCCATCTTACCCAACACTCCCTTCACCCATGCTACTGCCCTTTTTTCCCCCTTTTCATGCAACAGTGCCTCCATGCTTATCTCACATCTTTCCACCTCCATGCACTCCTCCAACCAGTGCTCCACTCTTGCATCCCCCTTTCCACACAGTTCACACATCCTCTTCTCCCGTGAGAGACAGAACCTATTGAAACCCTCCATGCACCCACACCTCATCCTCGCTATAAGCTCCTGACTTCCTTTCTCTCCTTTCTCACATAAATATTGCGCTCTTGTCCTTGGCATAATCCACACATAGTTCCCGCTAAACCTTGACTCTCTTATTCTCTCTTCCCCCCTGTCTTCTCTCTCTCCATGCCATTTTGCTTAACCAAGTCATAAACCTTCCTTCCTTCCTTCCTCGTGCATACTTCTCACATCATCCATCTGCAGTCCATTCATTCTAAAATACCTTTCCCTCTCAGCCTCCATCTTCCCACCCCCTCTTCTGTTCTCCTTCTCCCACCAACACTCCCTAACCAGCCTACTTCCCCCCTCTTCCAAAAATTTCTCCTCATATTTACACGCCCTGCTCCCTGCTAGAATCCCTACACTCGTTCTCCCCGTCTACCTCCTGACAATATACTTAGGTGTGTTCCTTGCCAACCCCAGGGTCCACTTTACATACCTCTCCTGCGTTCTATTTACCTCTTCACTTTCCTTCCACCCCCACACCTCCACTCCATACAATAGCACACTCATCACTAGCGAATCAAACAGCTTCATTCTCCGTCCAAAATCATCTGCGAATAGCTTCTTTCCCAACCCCCACACCTGCCTCATCACCACATTTGCTCTCCTCACTCTCTTTTTTATGTGACCATCCACTCCCCCATTCCTCCGAAATACGAAGCCCAAGTACACAAACTCTTTCACCTCTTGCACCTCCTTTCTCTTCCACTTCCACTCTCCTCCCTTATCACTTCCCCCTCCTCTTCTGAACACCATAACCTTGGACTTTTCCGCATTCAGCTCTAACCCCTTCTTATCCAGGTATCTTCTCAACCTCTTCATCATCTCCTTTAAGGCCTCCTCGCTATTTGCCAGCAACGCTATGCCATCTGCATACGCTAGTGACCAAATTCTAACCCCATATATCCTGACTCCTCCTACCACCCCAGCCTCCAGCTTACTTTCCATATCCGCAATTAAAATCGCAATCAGCGTTGGGCTCAGAGGACAGCCTGCCTCAACCCCCTATCCATTCAGAATCCCTCCGAAATCCTCTCCCCTCCTCTTACCTTGTCTTTGGTCTCCTCATATATCTCCCTTACCCTCTCAATTAGGCCTTTTTCTACTCCCCTATCCTCCATCGCCTCCCACAACCTCCCCCTATCCACCGACGGAAACGCGCCTTTGAGATCCACAAAAAACGCGTACAATCTCTTCCCCTTCTTCGCTAATTCTCTATCCACCACGTGCTGCAGCACGTAGAAATTATATAATTATAGATATTGCGTCTCCGGCAATATTCCTTTCCCTTCGACATCCTTCCGCAGTCTCTCTGCCACCACCATCGCGTATACTTTATACGCCGTATTCATTAGCGTGATCCCTTTATAATTTTCCTGCCTATCTCTATCTCCTTTCTTATACAGTGGCACTATTAACCCTTCTCTCCACCCTCCTGGGAATCCCTCGCCCCTCCATACTTTCTTCACTACCTCCTTCAGCCTCTCCCTAACCTCTTGTGTACTAAACAGCCATGCTTCGTTCTCCACCCCATCCAACCCTGCTGCTTTTGACCTTTTCAACTTCCTTATCTGCTTCTCTATCTCTTCGTCATTCAACTCCTCCATCTCTGCCTCCCCCGTTCTCCTACTTCCCCCGTCCGTCTTCCTTCAATCTGAGCCCTGGAATGATTCTTCAAAAAATTCCCTTCATTCCTTACTTCCTATCTTCTCACTGCCCCCCACCCTCCGCTTCCTAAACCTATTTATTATCTTCCAGACGTCCCCCTCTGTCTTAACATTTGCTAACTCCTTTTCCAGCTCTTTCTCCCTTTCCTGTTCTTTCTTCTTACACATAACTCTAAACCCCTTCCCCATTTCTACGTACTCCTCGCATTACCGTCTTTCCACTTCTTGTACTTCCTCTTCACCTTCCTTTTCATCTTTTTTACATTCCTTATCCCACCACGGCTTCACTAGTCCTTTCTTCTTCTTTCTAAATACCTTCTTTTGCACACACCCTCTCACCTTCTCTTTCAGATCCTCCCATATCTCTTCCACCGACTCCCCTCCAAAGCGTACCTTTCCTAGCTACTCTTGATACTTCTCCACCGCCTCCCTCGTCCAGGTCACCCTCTCCCCTATCGAGACTTCTTTCCCACCTTGTCTTCCGCCACCCTCACCTCTTATCCATAGACTCAATGGCTGATGGTCTGATTCCACCCTCCCCTCTACTGCGAATATTCCCGTCTCCTCCCATCCTTGCATATTCATAACCACATAATCTATCACCGATACCCCCACCTTACTTGCGTATGTGTATTCTCCTTCTTCGTCCCCCGTTGCCATACCATTCGCCACCGCCCAGCCTCTATCCTCCATCCAGTCCCTTAGAATCTCCCCCTCCTTATTTATTATCATATCCTTCGATTTCCTTTCGAAGCTCTCCCCTTCCGTGTAAAGTCCCCCTTCGCTCCCCATCCTCACATTAACATCCCCAGCCACTATCACCATACTCTCCTCTCTTTCGCCCAGCAGGTCTTCCACCCTTTCTTAAATTCTTTCCATTCCCTCCTTATTGTACACTGTAACAAACTCACAGGTTATGCCTCCTATTTTTATTTCCCTCATTTGCACTCCCTCCCCCTCTTCCTCTCCATGAAATTTTTCCTCTAATCCATCTCTTACCCCGGTTATAATTCCCCCACTGGCCCTTCCTTTCTTCTTCACTCTGACCGCCTCCTGACGTCTCCACCTATACCCCCTTGGCAGCTTTGGCTCTATCCTATCCCATTCTTTTCTTTCTACCCATGTCTCTACCAGTCCCACAACGTCGAATTCCTGGATATAACGCCAGAACTCCTCGTCCTTCTTCTTTACCCCTGCTACATTCCAATACAGCACCTTCACTACTCTTCTACCCTGCCTTACCCCCACCCCCCTACTGCCTACGAAACAAATTCCCCTGCAAATCCTTCAACACATCTTTCTCCTCATCCCACACCCACATTTTCTCGTCTATTTTCATTTTCCGATATCCTACCTTCGCTGATCTCCCTTCACTCTTCTCCCTTCTAGCCCTGTCGTTCAGTATTCTCTGCACATCCCTTTCCTTTCTCGTTAAATCGTGGTCGATGAAAACTGCCTTATCCTTTATCCTATTTTTATTTCGCATTAACCCCAACTTTTCTTCCCAGCTCTCCATCTCCACAACCGCCACTTCCTTGTCTTTTCTCCCCTCCAACTTAACTTTTCCTACCCTGCCTTTAACCCACGCTATGCTCTGTAGCAGCGCTTCCACACGCTCTCTTTCTTCCCCGCTCTTCAGCTTCAACCCTTTTACCACAATATTATTCCTCCTGTCTGCCTTCTCTTTTCTCTCCATTCTCAGCTCCATTGCCCTTAACCTTTCCCTATCTGCCCTCTCTTCATTCTCACTCCTACGCTCTCCCTCTTTCTCTTCTATCATCTTTTCTACCCTCTCCCAAATATCTTTAATCTCGCTCCCCCCACCTCCGCCTCCTACTTCCATTTGCGTCCTGCCCTCCATCTTCTCAAGCCTTTTTTCCGTCCTTTTCTTCCACGCCCTATTTTCCTCTTCCACCTGCTTCATTTTAGCATCTTTTTCTTTCCTTTCCCACTCTAACCCCTCTACTCACTCCCTCGTCTCTTTCATCCCTTTTTCCCATTTCTCATCTTTAATTCCTAATTCCTCCCTCAACCGCCTGATCTCGCCTATCAGAATACCGAGCGCCTCCTTCTCCACATTTCCCTCCATTTTGCGGGGGGGGGGGGGGTGTCCTCCTAGTTCTCCCGCTTTTTTTTAACGGGCTCTCTACCACGCTTTTGTCCGGGCTCTCTTGGCTGTCTCTTTTTCTCTTCAAGAGATCCTCGCCGTCACTTGCGCTCGAAGTTCTCTCCCTCACCTTCTCTCTTCCTTCGTTCTCACCGTCCCGCTCTCTCCCTCTCCCTGACGCGCCACTAGACACCGAGCCACGGGCTGTTGGCCGTCGTGGCACGTGGAAAATTTCCTCCCCGTGAACTTCACTACTCGTACACTCACTACCCACCTTCCGCTCTGCCGCCGGTAACTGGGACCACTCCATGTAGTACCCTTCTCAACCGCCAGATGTGTCAGCAGAATACTGTCTCTATTGCCGCCAAATTCTCCCTATACGTCCCTTTTTTCCTTTTTTTTCAATTCCTCACAGCCCTTGCAGATACCCCTTTCTCTCACTTAACACCCCCACAAATTTTCGAGCACCACACTTAACCTTCGAAGGGCCAATACTCCTGATCACAAATTCCCCCGATTCCTTGCTACCCTAACCTCACTTTCCCAATTTACTTAAATCCCACCTCACCCCTACGCTAAAGATTACTTTTTCTCTCCCCAATTCACCCCACACAACCCTACTCACCTCCTCGGCTTCCACCCTCACAATCCACTCACACCTACCACACAAATTCCGTAAATCCTCTCACCACTTGACACTAACCACGTTCTCACTTTCGCCACCAACATGCAAGTCCCTGAGAATTGACTAATGTTACCATAATATATTAAAATAGTTTCTTTAACGTTGTTATGCTTTTCGGGCCAGGATCGTCAATAAGCATATATGTATATACTTATACAATTCATTCAAAGATTACTCAAGTTGTGACAAAAGGGTTGACAAGAGTTATATAAGCGCGTTTGAGGTACTGGACGTGACTTGCGTCGTGACGGGACAGACGAGACTGGAGGACCGACCAGAAGGGGTGGTTTATACGGTAGCGGATCGATTAGCGCTTCCAGTACGTTCTACTACTCATACAAGCTACAGTAAGTACATGCGTAATTACAAGTGTACATTCACGGGAAAAAAAAGTCTTGGAACATTTCCTAGATTAGTGCTAGGCTTTCGGACGGGCCATCATTTTTATAAAGTCTCGTATACTTTCTATAATGTGGTCATGAATTTTAATGGAAAAATAAAGAAAAGTCGTGGAAGTTTTCAAGCGCAGTCAAGAAACAACAGTCTTGGAATTCTTATCAGACAGTTTACAAAAAAAATGTATACAGTCATGAAACGGCTATGAAAAAGCTCTTCATATTTGCAAAGACTTGAATTAAATAAGTGCGTGAATCAAAAACTAAGAACTAAAATACGAGTCAGGAAAACAGTCCATGACTGTCCGCAAGAATTTTCAGAGGCGCGCTCAGCGGCGCTCAGAGACAAATTCACATTGGTATGAGTCTAGTAGACACTGGATGAAGATTCAGTAATCCCAAAACTCGGATCCTTATTGACTGCACATGCGTCAAGCCTGCAACCAGACTGGATACCATTGGCTTGCTTATTTAAAATGATTACATGTGCAAATAAATTATGTACGACAAAAAGTAATTGTAAAACGCATAAAGATATTAAGAATGATTTTAAATGATTATTTATAATAAAAATGTATGCCTTTCTTTGAATTTGATATCGATCGTTCATTTTTACAACTGGTCGCATGAAGGACTTAAATCTCCAATATTTAGATGAGGTGAAAAATGTTATTCGCTTCCTACCTTATTCTGCTAGAAATCAAATTCCTTTAACAAAGTTGCACGATTGTTTTTCAAACGAACATTTACAGGCTGCAAAATTTTTAGTGCATTAAGTATTCCTATTCCTACGTATTTGTCAATTTTCGCGATATTACTTATAATACACTTGTATCTATTCGAAATAAATTAGAAGATGGCTATTATTATATTGCAAGATATTGGATGTAAGCAGATTTTAGTTTCAAGTTCGTATTTCTGTACATAAAATTTTTATAAAAATATTGAAATAAAATATGAGAATTTGTCTCATAATAGAATAAAATGTGTTTGTTTTTCATTACAAAAACATTTACATAAAAGCCGTCTTCTTATTTATAATTTTAATAAATACTAATACTTCTTGAAACTTCTTTTTTTTGTAGAAAAAAATTCTTTTAGTAGAATTTAATATCTGGGTTATTTTTTTGAAAAATATACACAACAATTATTTAAACAATTTTCTTATTTATTTACCAAAATTTATTATTCTGATATAGATTTATGTTAAAATTGTTATTTCTCATCAAAAATTTCATTTAAAATAACCATTTATTTAATAACAATCTATGAAATGTATTTTCGAATCTATCTCAATAATTATTTCACCTTTTAAGAGTGTTAACGCAAGTGAGTTTTTTCCTAAGTTTAAAATGTTGTTATTGTGTCTAGTTTCATCCGTTTTATGAAATATGTCACAATGTAATCCATAATTGAATTCTTGGGTTTGAGGTTATTGTAGATTTTTATAAGAGCTTTTCCATCGTGCTGCGTTAGCGGTAAGTACACATACAAAATTGTATACACTATCTAAATGCGTAATCATAACCTCATACTTTTTCGATCTTTGAGAATTTAGCTGTAGTTGATTTTTGAACATATTTCAGATTTTTTGAAATTTTTTCATGGTCACAAATTTTGGTAAAATTATTAATTATGTATTACGCTTCTTAAAGTTACATTAAATTATTTTTAAATCCTGCAATTGATATGAAAAAAATGAGATATTTATCTAGATATACTAGGTGCTTACTTTTTTTTTGTGAATCTTATATTTGCTGTATGAATTAATTAATATAAAAGGTACAATTTTCACTCTAAAATAAATCCATGTGTAGCACGACTTTAATAAAATAATAAACAACATAAAATCTATTTACCACTTGTTATTCTTCATTTAAAAACAATTAAATTAATTACTTATTGACCCTCCCATTAAACCTGCACGTCGTGCGTGCAATCTGCCCGCACGCGTTGTGACTGCGCGACGTGCAACCCATGTGTGCATCAATTGATGTCGCAGCTGTGTGATCATATGCGTGCACGACGTGCGGGATAACCCGCACGAATACCCGCACAATGTGTGCATCGTGCGTACACAATTGTTATCTGGGGATAGCTGTTGAAATTAATTTCATATTAATGAAATTATCTTTAGTATTGGAATTTAGTTTTTCAGTTGTTTGAGATTCTAATACAATTTTATCCTTTACTTCGTGGTCCGTATCTATAGTACTATTTTGAGGATTTCTGTTTGGTTATTTAAAACGGAAACTAGATATATTCTCATTATCAGTATATAATTTATCAGATTCTGAATTCATTTGGTTTAAATCTGATTCAGTCAGGGTTCCAAAAAGTGTTTTAGAAATATCACCTTTAAATGTAGCTAATCCTGTTTTATTCTTTGTTTTCCCAAGTAACTCATGTAAAATTGTAATTTTGTTCATTAATCTATTACTTCTATGTTTTATTACCCTTATTTCATTTTTCGCTGTACATTCGTTTTCGCATGCCTTTTCTATTAAATAAATTGTTTGTTCTATGGCATAGAATCTGCTTTCTGTTGTGCTTAAATTTATTCCTATAATTAGTTTCCAACTCTCGTGATATACGCAAGCTTTACTAATTTCCACCATGTAAATGTTTCCATAAATTTCTTGTAAGACGTAGTTTGCTTGTGTTGTCGTTATCAGCACCCATAGTAACAGAATTATTATTTGTCTGAAACATAAAAACGGCATCACTTGATCAGTATGAAAATTTAAATTTTAAATTATTATTCGTTGTAATTCCTGGACCTTTCCAGCTTGGGTCTAATTTATTCTGTTTTGTATTATTTTTCCATTTGACTTGATCTCCTATTTTGTAAACTGGATGGCTTTTTACTGTATTTTCATCTAAACGTTTCTTGGTCTTCTCTTGTTCAACTTCTATTCTTTCTTTAGCTTTCTTAATTATGTTATCATGTTTGATTTTCCATTTCTGCATTAAATCAGCATAAGTAAGCGTTGGTGATCTTGGTATTGCCGTATGGAATATTAGGATCTCTTCCGAATGTCATCTCAATAGGTGAGAAGCGTGAACTTGTATTTTCCAATGTATTAATTACGAATGTAATAATTTTCAAATTTTCATTCCATTATTTACCATTATCTTCCATTGATGTTTTAATGAGATTTTTAAAAAGTTGAATGCATTTTTTCTAAATTACTATAAGCTTTTAGATGGAAAGATGTTGTTTTTGTATGTTTATATTTGATGCATCTTCAAATTGTTGCATTTATTCCGATAACAAGATTGTTCCTTGATCAGTGAGTGTTGTTTTAGTGACTTCGAATGTATATATATATAAATATATATATATATAATTTAAAAAAATAGTTAAACAATCACCGCAGGGTCCCACTAAGAGCAAACGCCATCTAAAAAATGTCAATAGCCCCCAGTAGAACCGCGGAGAATCGCACCTATGGTCACGTCTCACAACCGTGAGATAGGTGGTTACAGGGCACGACGAAATCACAATGACAGGCCGGCGAAACCCTAGTGTGTTTTGAGGACACGAAGCGACCCAAGGATGACAGCTTTCTGCATCCATCTCGCTAGTGTCTTGGCATATTCTTGGCACGCGGGTATGGCTTTAAGGTGTCGAACCATTGATAGTTTCGCACATCCGAGAGCACCAATCACAAGGACAATTACTCGCACCGAATACTTTTGGGTACAGTCGTTGCAGCTCTCTCATAAGGTATTGATACCTCTCCTCCTTTTCTTTCTCCTTTGTAGTGATGTTGTATTCGGACGGAGCCGAGAATTCGATTACGAATATAGTTCGTTTCTCGAAGTCTTGGGGAACAATGTCAGGTATCGATTGAGCAACGGAGACTGCTGCCCGAAAATCGTAGTTCCAGAAAATTTGGCACTCCTCGTTTAGGACAATTGGCTCTATATCCCTTGTGATATAGATATAGATGTCTAATAACACTTATATCCACAAGCTCAGGGTCCTTGGGAATGCCAGTTATCTTTCCTTTCTTCAGATGAATTTTGGAACACTTGCCCAAACCAAAATCCATTCAAATCTCTCCTGTGTAGTTCTTGACGATATTTATAGCAGATTGAAGTTTGCTTTCACCAGCGGCATAGATCTTCAGGTCATCCATATAAAATACATGAGTGACCTTGTGCTCGCGCTGATTAGTGTCGCCACAGAGGTATCCAGGATAACTTCGTAGTGCGAGAGATAGAGGCAGAAGTGTGATGGAAAAAAGCAAAAGGCTGATGGTATCACCTTGAAAGACGCCCCTCTGGAAGGTGACGTTGTTCGTTATCAGACGATACTTTCTAGATGAGATAGTAAATCTAGTTTTCCAAAGAGGCATCAATCTCTCTATGCATCTCACTATGTGTGGATGTACCTTCAGGCTTTCTAACAGACAAATGATAAGTCTATGAGAGTTTGAATTGAAAGCTTTCCGGTAGTCAATTCAGGTCATTGACAGGACGCGCTGGTGGACTATAGCGTCTTTACAGACACACCCCTCAATCAGCAGGTTCTCTCGACAGCCTGCTACACCTTTTTTCGAGCCACGTTGTTCGTACATCTCTCGCCATACAGGCTCAATTCGTCGAACAATCCTGTTATTTAGGACAGCTGTGAAGATCTTATACAGTGTGTTCAAACAAGTTATTGGCCTATAATTCTCGGGGTTGGACAAATTTCCTCTTTCCGGCAGGAGTATAGTGCGTCCTAACACCAGCCACTGCGGACTGGGCGTCTCCGACTTTAAATATGAGGTGAATATGCGGGCCAAATGTTGGTGTATAAAAGTAAACTTCTTCCACCAAAAGTTCTTGATACAATCTGGTCCAGCAGCGGAAAAGTTCTTCGTGCCTCTAAGTGCTTTTTCCACCTCTTCGGCAGTGACTGATGGACATTCCTCCTCAGATTTTATAAGGTTGTCGCAAAACTACTTCAAGCGGATGATATTATCAGTATCTTCTTTCAACTCCAGTGTTTTCGGGATTTTGTATACCTCTCTTAAAAAAGTCTCTACCTCCTTGGGCTTGGGTGGATTTTTTACAGAAACAGGGAGATCGCTGAAAAGTCGCGATGAGTCAGCGAGAAACTGTTGATTGTCCCTGATCCATCTCTCCCTCTTCTGTATTCTCATCCTTGCGTCAGATAACAGCCGTATTTTGTCAACAATATGCTAGTTGATTGTCAGCAGCTTTGACTTGTTTAGTGTGTGATTCAACATCCTTAGTTCTTGGGCGAACCAATCTTCAAAATTTTCTTGTTCAGTTGATGCAAGCGTCTTTTGGCGTCTTCGCGTACATATTCATTTTTCCGGAGGTAGTCGGCTTGATTTCGCAAAGATTGATGCGAAACGTGCTGAAGCTCTGGGTGTTTCTGGCACCACAGAGTATGCATACGCGCCATAAAGCCTCTGCGAACAGGGATAATGCTGACATCTTAGCAGTCTAGCACGTCATTCTTAAGTTGATCCGCCCACTCAATGTGGGCGTTTCGCCGGTTCGTCGTCGTGTTTCCATCTAAATTATTTTCAGCACCCCGAACTCTAGTTGGGTGCTCTGCGCGTTCGATCGTTATGAACCGCATCTACAACATTTTGGTGTCTTAGTGGTTTCATTGTTGTTCTCACGAGAAGCTATGGAAAGGGTTCGTCCATCCTTGTAGATCCCCGCGTGCAAGGATAAGGCTGATTCTCTGAGAGGTCGCCCGGTATCCCAGGGTCACCGTTGAAGACACCTCACCCCGGTGCCATTCAGCTTTCGGCACGGTTCTTACGCCTTCGCTTAGGGAAACCGAATATCTATATATATATATATATATATATATATTATATATATAAAATATATATCTGCTGGTAAAAGCAGACTTCAAACTGCTTTAAATATCGTCAAGAACTACACAGGAGAGATTGGGATGGACTTTGGTTTGGACAAGTGTGCCAAAATTCATTTGAAGAAAGGAAAGATTACTGGCGTTCCCAAGGACCCTGAGCTTGTGGATATAAGTGTTATTAGACATCTTAACACTGGAGAGACCTATACATACCTGGGCGTGCCTCAAAGCCGCATTCAGGACGTAACATCAGTGAAGGAGTCTCTCCGAAGCAGATACAAGCATCTTCTTCGACAGATTTGGTCTTCCAATCTGTCGGCGTTGAACAAGGTATCTGCGACTAACATGCTTGCCGTCCCGGTTCTACTCTACTCGTTTGGGGTGGTTCAATGGACGAAGAACGAGCTTAAGGCCCTTGATGTCACCACGCGTAAGATCATGCATATGCATAAAAGCTTGCATATCAATTCGTCAGTTCCGCGATTATACATTTCACGCCAGCAAGGCGG
This sequence comes from Andricus quercusramuli, assembly GCA_932178445.1. Lineage (NCBI taxonomy): Eukaryota > Metazoa > Arthropoda > Insecta > Hymenoptera > Cynipidae > Andricus > Andricus quercusramuli. The sequence continues at coordinate 41,293 of CAKNXH010054514.1, forward strand.
ACGCGGACTTCTGAATCTCCAGTGTCTTCATAACCGAATTGTTTTGAGTACAGCTTACATCGTTGCGAATGGCAGAGATCCTCTCCTAAAGATGGTCAGAAACCACGAGATGATTGGCGAAGGGGCGTTCCTTTACAAAGCCGCGGAGCAAGCTGCCGAGGCCCTTGGCCTGAATTTTAACATCAGAAGTGAGGAAAGTGCATTACTCCATCTAGATGCTTCACGTCTAAAAGCCGAAGTAAAGAAAGCAGAGGTTGGAAAATTTCACCAAGAGCTACTCGACAAGCAAATGCACGGAAACTTTCACAGAAATGTAGAAAAACAGTCCTTGTCGAAGGAGCAAACTTTTGCTTTCCTCAAATCATCAGGGCTCAATTCAGGTACAGAGGGCTTTATTTTCGCATGCCAGGACGGTGTAATCTCCACCTTAGCATACCGCGCCCGCATTTTATGTCAAGAAGTTCCCAGTGATAGGTGCAGAGCGTGTCATGCACACGCTGAGTACCTAGAACATATACTATCGGGGTGTCCGACCCACGCAGGAACAACGTATATCTATAGACATAATGCGGCCCTAAGAGTACTTTATTACCACCTTTGTCGCTCTTACGGTGTTGGTCGCGACCCTGCCCTGCCGAACGCTCCAAGGGAAATAGAGTCAATTGTCCGAAACGAGAAGTGCCAGATTTTCTGGAACTACGATTTTCGGGCAGCAGTCTCCGTTGCGCACTCGAGGCCTGACATTGTTCTCCAAGACTTCGAGAAACGAAC